>PGFW01004288.1:9781-20745 GCA_003123925.1 Haematobia irritans
TTGCTCCGCAAGCCAAATCTGGAGATCGTTTATATGGGTTCTATATAAATTATGGACCGGATGTGGACCAATTTTGGAATGTTTGTGAGACCATATACCAACAGTCATGTACCAATTTCAGCCGGATCGGGATGAAATATGGTTTCTCTAGAGGCTCCACAGCCAAAACCTGGGGATCGGTTTATTCATTGGGGCTATATATAATTTAAGGACGTATTATGGACCAATTTTTGCCATGGTGTTAGAGACCATATACCAACAATCATGTACCAAATTTCAGCCGGATCGATGAATTTTCTTCTCTTTGAGCTCCGCAAGCAAATCTGGGGATCGGTTATATGGCTATATTAATTATGGACAGATGTGGACCAATTTTGCATGTTTGTTGGAACCATTATACCAACACCATGTACCAAAATTTCAGCCGGATCGGATTAAATTTACTTCTCTCTTAGGCTCCGCAAGCCAATCTGGGGATCCTATATGGGATATTATAATTACGGAATCGATGTGTTACCAATTTTATGCATGGTTGTTGAGACATAACCAGCACCATGTTACCAAATTTCAAGCTCCGGATCGGATAATTTACTTCTCTTTTAGCTCCAGCAAGACAACATCTGGGGATCGGTTATATAGGGCTATATATAATTACGGATCGATGTGGACCAATTTCTTGCATTGGCTTGTTAGTAGCCAATACCCAACTCATGTACCAAAATTTCAGCCGGATCGATGAAACTTTCCTTCTCTTTTAGAGGCTCCGCAAGCCAAATCTGGGATCGGTCTGTATATGGAGCTTATATAATTATGGACCGATGTGGACCAATTTTTGCATGGTTGTTGGGACCATAATACCAACCCATGTACCAAATTTCAGGCGGGATCGGTACTGAAATTTGCTTCTTCTATTAGAGGTCGCAAGCAAATCTGGAGATCGGTCTATATTGGGGATCATATATATAATTATGGACCGGATGTGGACCAATTTTGGAATGTTTGTTAAGTCATAATACGAAGATCCTGTACCAAAGTTTCAGCCGGATCGGATGTAAATATGTTCTCCTATCCACAAGCAACCTATGGGATCGTTCTACTCATGGGGGTATATAATTAAGGACGTATATGGACCAATTTTCTGCATTGTAGAGACCAGTCCTTATACCACATCCACCTTACCAAATTCAGCCGTATCGGATCGAAACTATTTTTCTCTTTGAGGCTCCGCAAGCCAGAATCCTGGGGATCGGTTTATTCACTGGGGCTATATATTAATTATTTTACCGATGGTGGACCAATTTTTGCATGGTTTCGTTGGAGACACATATACCAACACCATGTACCCAAATTTCAGCCGGATCTGGATTATAATTTACTTTCTCTTTTAGGCTCGCAAGCCATTTAATCTGGGATCGGATTTATATGGGGGCATATATATAATTACGGATCGATGTTGACGAATTTGCATGGTGTTCACGGAGACCATATACCCAACACCCACTATACCAATTTCAGCCGGATCGGATGAAATATGCTTTCTGTTAGAGGCTCCACAAGCAAATCTGAGGGTCCCTTCTATATTGGGGCTATACGTAAAAGTGGACGATTTGGCCTTTTCAATTACCATCCGCCTACATCGATAACAACACTTGTGCCCAAGTTTCAAGTTCGATAGCTTGTTTCGTTCGGAAGTTAGCGTGATTATCAACAGACGGACAGGACGGAAGGAACGGCATGCTCCTAATCGACTCAGAATTTCACCACGACCAGGAACTAATATACTACGTTATGGGGCTTAGAGCAATATTTCGATGTGTTAACAAGGAAGATGACCAAAGTTAATACCCCATCTGAATGAATGAGGGTATAAAAAGAGGAAATCGCTTAATTAGTGTGGATAATAAATCCAAATTTCTGAAAATAGTGCAATAGATTTACTAATAGCCACATGTAAGTCTAAATACGATCGGCTAATACATGTACATTTGAGCAACATTGGTTAATAAGAGTATTATGGGCAATTTTGGGAAATCAATCAATCGATCAATGCATATATATGGGAGCTATATCTAAATCTGAACCGATTTGGATGATACTTTTCAGATTTGGTTGATACCACAGGTCACCTTGCGCTAAATTAGAGTAATTTGTATTAAGTTGGCAATACTTGTAAAACTGTGGTAAACAGTATTGCCAGTATTGGGGATTTTCCCCGCAAATTGGGGATATTTTTTTTCGTAGATATAATGATAAACTTAGTGTACGCCCTACGCTATTAAAAAGGAAGCGCAGCGAATCGTCAAATTTTCAAAAAGAAAATTTTGCACCTCTTTATTCCACGGCATACAAAAAGGGTGCAAATGGAGAATTTGCCACTACACAAGAAACAAAATTTCACGAAAATTTTCCAATTAAATTTTATGTGTTTTTGTGTGTTTTAAAAAAATATTCAATTAAAATTTTAATTGATTCAACAAATTTTTATTGAAACAAAAATCAATCCCAACAAAATTAATAGTTATCATTTAATGTTTTAATGATCAAATTATTTTTTATTGCCTTCAATAATTTTTTTTAATTTCTGTATTGAAGCATTTCAATTTAAAAATTAATTGGAATCATTTAACTTTCCATGATTGACCAAAAATTTTTTTTTGTGTTTGAAAACGTACATGGAATTTTTGTTTTTTGGGGAATCTTTTTACACAATTGGCGGCAATTCTTTTATGATGGTTAACGAATTTTTGGTTGTGGACTTGATGGATTTGTTTGAGGGATTTTCATAAATCTTGTGGGATTTTTTTTTTTTTACAAAAGTGCAAATGAGAATTTCTTTATATTATCGTTTTTTTTTTATTAATTTACTTATTATTATTATATTTTGTGAAAAATTGTCTAATTGTAAATTTTCTTATCTTAATTTTTCTTTTACCAGGAAAAAGGAACCTCACTGCCCGCGGAGCGTCTCAATAAATTCGCCCATCCCAGTCTTTTAAGACACATTTTACAATTAGTCTACAATTTTGCCGTACTCGATCCCGATAAATTGAACAATTATGAACCCTTTTCACCGGAGGTTTATGGTGAAACCTCATATGAATTGGTTCTACAAATGATCAAACATGTGAATGTCACCAACGATGACACATTCATTGATTTGGGTTCGGGCGTGGGACAAGTTGTCCTACAAATGGCCGGTTCATTTCCCCTTAAGACATGTATTGGTATTGAAAAGGCCGATACGCCAGCCCGTTATGCCGAACGTATGGATATGTTTTTTCGTCAATTTATGGCATGGTTTGGCAAACGTTTCTGCGAATATAAACTCTTGAAGGGAGATTTTTTGGTCGATGAACATCGTGAGAAAATAACCAGCTCTTCATTGGTGTTTGTAAATAATTTTGCATTCGGACCGAATGTTGATCATCAGCTTAAGGAAAGATTTGCCGATTTGAGAGATGGTGCCCGGGTAGTGTCATCGAAATCATTTTGTCCTTTAAATTTTCGTATAACAGATAGGTAAGTTGAAATTGGAATTTAATTTAATTTCCTCGAATATGTAAATAAATGACGTTGTTTATTTCTTTCTTTCTAATATAGAAATTTAAGTGATATTGGAACAATTATGCATGTCAGCGAAATACCTCCCTTAAAGGGTTCTGTATCATGGACCTGCAAACCGGTTTCATATTATCTTCATGTTATCGATCGTACAATATTAGAGCGTTATTTTCAACGTTTGAAAACCCAAAAAGGTGCTGAAAACGATCATGTGGGTAAGTTGTGGCAATTAATTTAATGATCCTGGGTCATCACATTTTCTACGCAACGAAAAAAAAACCCCCAAAAACAAAGACAATAACTTCTTCGTTCGCAAATAAACCAAGAAAGCCAATGCAAATTGTTATCCATCCGAAACTTCGCATCATTACAATATGCTGTTAACTTCCAAACAAAAGCTGAAAAAAAATATTTTTTTTTTTGAGTTTCTTCTTTGTTTCGAATAATTTTAAATTATTTCCTACTCATTTGTTTTTTTTTTACTTTTTATTTTCGAACTTGCAATTGTTTTCATATCGAAATATTGAATAACTTGTATCGATTTTCAATGCATTTTCGAAATAAAATCAATTTTTTTTAAACAATTTTCACCAAATTGAATGACAAAATTGTGTTCCAAAATTGGATTTAAATACTTGTTCGAAAATTATTTATTTATTTAACAAATAATATTTATATCTATATATAAAATTAAGAGTATTTCAATTGTGTGTCACTACAAAAATGGATTAATGTACTCAATTTTAGTTTTTTTATGACAAATTATCTAAGAGAGATCATCTTTTTATAATTTTCCCACATAAAAAAATTCTGCTAATAATAGCATTTATTTATTGTTTTTCAACAGAGAAATTACTGCTATTTTAATTTCATTCTGCTGTAAAAGCAACATTTTTGCAATTTTTATCAAACTTACTGCAAAAAAGTCTGTAGTTTGCTTGTAAAGGGATATATAAAATTCGGTTTTATTTTGTGTAGTTTTTGAAACAAATTTAAATTTTGAGATTTTTGTTTGGTTTGAGGTCGTTTTCATTATTTTATTCTTTTAAATATTGCTATTCTCGGATATTTTCGATATTAGGCTTCGCTGAATATGGCTTTAGCAGGATATATCTTAAATATCATAATTTTAAGTACTTTACAATATTAATTTTCACAATGTTGCTAACCAAAATATAAAAATAATATATATACATTACAAAGTAATAGACTTTCTCGCTTACAAAGTCATGCGCCTAACTTTATTTGATTCACTTAATTTTATTTTGTGATATTGTATTAGAGATTTCTGTAAATCTGTGCACAGATGGTATTGTGTCGGTTTTGTGATTCATGCGTTACAAAACCTGAAGCCAAACGAAAAAAATATCGCAAAATTTGTAAAAATTCTAAAAATCAACTAAGCAAAATTAATTTTTTTATTACCCTAAACCAACTAAAAGGTCAGGTGGTTATAATAAACTTTGATCTGCCAAAAAAATGTGCCTAGCAGGAAATATGGATTTTAGACCACCAATAAAATATATATGCGATTGACTCTGAATCACCTTCCTGAGTCGATCTAAGCATTGGTGTTACGTCTGTCCGTCCATGAGCTATTATATTTGTTCGCTAGGGATTCCGGTCGCAATTTTTAACGATTTTTGGATGAAATTTGGTATATGGTTGTTTTTTTTGATTATGGACGCAACGCTATTTGAAGTTGGAAAAAATCGGTTCAGATTTAGCTATAGCTTCCCAATATATGTATTCGCCGAAATTTTCGATAAATGCGGTCCAGATTTTTTGCCTATTTACTATACCGAATCGCTGTCAATTTGTCACAAAGTAATCCTAATTGACCACTTCTTTAAGTGTGCCAAATTTGCATCGAAAATCGCGTTCAGATTTAAGTTATAAGGTCCCATATAATATGTAGTCGCATCGATTTTCACCAAATTTGGACATAAGTCCCTTATTTATCAACCGATCTTACTCAAAGTTGGCCGAATCTAATTTTATACAGTACTTATTATATGTGCAAAAAAATCTTCGATATCGGTTCAGATTTAAACTACAGCTCCCATATATTATGTAATCTCCGATTTTATCCCAAATTTTGCCATAAAGTCCCTATTTATCAACCGATCTTACTCAAAAATTGGCCAAATCATTTTATAACAGTACTTATTATATGTGCAGAAAAAAATATCTTCCGTCGAAATCGCTGTCAGATTTAACTTACTCAAAATATACTTCTTTTTTTCACCTGTGCGTCAAGTTCTATATGTCTAGCTTTAATGTTTTTGCCACATATGGAAGGGATTGATGATCCTCGCGTTTTAGAGGTATCGATGAGAAATGAGCTGTTTTGTGCAATAAATAGAATTAGAGTCCAATTGCTATTGGTCTGATTCTGCTCCTATTTAGATTTATAAAATTAGTGTACCCATTCCTTTGTCACCACATACTACATGTTTTTAACACGATTCTTATCACAGGCAAATTTCCAGAGGCTTGGAAGCTCGCGAAAGTTTTTCCCCTTCGAAAAAAGGGAACTTCGGGGACGCTATGTTCGGATTACAGACCCATTTCCGTCTTACCTGTGCTTTCTAAAGCATTTAAAATAATTTTAAAGGATCAAATATGCTCCCACTTGAACAATCATTCATTTGGTAGATTGTCGTCAGTCTGGTTTTAGGAGACATCATAAGTACGGACTTCATCTTGATGCATTTCACCTGGACAGGACAAGATAAGAGGTCAGTGCGACTCTAGATATCCGGGGACTCCTGGCCAATATTAGACTTAAGTAAAGCCTTTATTCTGTTGATCATCATGTTCTTCTAAGGAAATTGTACGAACAGTTTAATTTTTCTTATTCTTCGTGTAAGTTAATATCTTCGTTCCTGTCTTGTCGGTCTTAGTTTGTCTTGTCCAGAGATCGCATATCGTCGACACGTGAGGTAGACTGTGGTGTTCCGCAGGGCTCTATAATTGGCCCGATTTTATTTATGTTATACGTAAACGACTTGCGTGACTGTGTTTTTAACTTGGAACTGAGTATTTTTGCGACCGACATTCAGTTATTTTGTTCTTCTGTCTCTTCTGATTGCATAAGTGATCTTGATACTGACATTGGTCGGATTTGTGACTGGTGCGGTGTAAGTTTTACTAGTCACATAACTCATGTATGTTCTAAAGTTAACTTTACTCTTATGCGTCTTTACAGTCTCAACGTTGTTATGCTGAAACAGTCAGAATTTAGGCCTGGCCATGCAATGCTTATATCGCCAAGCTTACTTTATGGTCTTGAAAGTTTGCACGAGGCACTAACGGTATATTCAATCTTAACGTAAACTTAATATTTGACTTTCAGCATGCTTAGAGCTTTGAGATTCGTTTATGGCACGGCATGCTGTCATGAAGTTATGGAATGTAATGGCTTCTCGGTCTCTTTAGGTTGTTCGATTGACAAACTTTTTTGCGAATTTAACAAGTTGCGGCTGGAATCAAGTCCCGTCTAACGAAAGCGAAAAACACATTTTTGTTGTCAAAATTTCCCGTTTTTTATTTGATTCAACATAGTTCCCTTCAAGAGCAGAACAACGATTATATAAGCGACCTCGCCTACCAATTTTTGATGACCCATTCCTGTAGTCACAGGGATGAGCCAAATTTTTGACACCCTGTTGCCATTTCGGGCCAGAAATAGGCCTGCAGGTTTCGGCGATGCGCACCTCTTCTATTGCAGCCAAAATTTTTTCGCCTGCGCAGCATCCTTTCGGTGAGGTCCGTCTGAGAACGAAGAAAAAGTCTCCTGCGGGGCCAGATCTGGAGAATACGGTCGGGTGGGCGAAGCAATTCGAGCACCAATCATGAATGTTTTGCCCCTGGCATCGTTTGCTCAATGACGTTGTCGGCAGCGGTACGGTGCGTTGTGCTCTGGTGAAGCGAACGGACACGCGCGACGATTTTTTTTCTTCTACTCATATGGGTTGGCCGTTTTTGGCCGGCGCAATTGTTCGAACCTTGCAAACGCCGTCCAAACCGCCATATAAATAGTCACTGGGTTTGATGGCTTCTTTAACCCTTCTGTCAAGATAATAGCATTAAAAATTATTCCTGCGCATACCAAAAAAAAAACAGATGGCCCAAGTTAGCTTGCCAGCGGGACATTTGAAGTCTTTCCTACGTCTTCGGAACGGTTCAACCGGTCCGCTGTCGCACTCAGCCGACCGGCTCGATTGGACTCAAGGAAGTTGTAGTGATGGAGGCCATGTTTTCATCCATTGTCACACTATCGACCGGGGAGAAAAGACTTCGGGCGGTATTACGAGTTAAAAGCTGCAAACACACGCCTCAGAATCATCAACAAGTTTGTTTGTTTTTATGGTCATGAGATGTGAGTCGTGGCGCGGGCCCATTTTGGCACCAGAGGCTTCCGCATATCCCAAATATTGATGGAATGATATGACCAACACGTTCCTTTGATATTCATTTAAGGCGCTCTGCTATCGTCGATCAAGCTTCATTTTACGGTCATTAGAAATCATTTTGTGGATTTTTTTGATGTTTTCGTCGGTAACCACCTCTTTCGGGCGTCCACTGCGTTCACCGTGCTCATTTCACCACGCTTGAATTTTGCATACCAATCAATTTATTGTTGATTTCCTGGGGCAGAGTCCGGAACTCATTATCAAGCAAAGTTTTTTGCTTCCACCGTTATTTTTCCCTTCAGAAAACAGTAATTTTATCAAAACACGAAATTCCTTTTTTCCAATTTTTTTTCACAATAACAAAGTTGCTCACAAAAGACACTCTATCTCACAAATTAATTGACTTGCAGACGATAAATTTGACACGAATCATTTGAAGGTTGGTACTATATAAAAATAATATGCATTTAATACTAGCGACGCCATCTATATGTCAGACCGGGGACTTATCAGCCAACCTGTTATATGTATCGCCCGATTTTCACAAATTTTGCCATAAAACCCTTATTAACCGATCTTACTCAAATTTGGCTTACTCTAGTCTTCTATAGTAACTAGCACTATATGCGCAAAAGTAGTATCAAAAATTTAGATATAAGCTTCCATATATATATTATGTAGCGCCCGATTTTCAAAAAATTTCCCCTTATAACCTTAATTTTTGACCATTGAGGCCTCTTACTCAAATTCAGCACAAGGTAATCTCCTGAAATATCCACCAAACCTGGAAAATTTCATATCGGCTCAGATTTACATATAGCTCCCATATATATGTAGCGCCCGATTTTCCATAACCATAGCTTATTTAGTAACCGACCTTACTCCCAAGTTTCACAAATTTTGATTTATTACCCAGACTAATTTAGCGATTTCCTCTATTTTAATAATAAACTCAATATTAGTGGCATACAAACTCTGTAGGTTCAGATTCAACTATAGCTCCTAATATCAGACATTTCTATTCGGATTGTTATAAAACTCCCATAACCATGTACCTCTTAATGTTCGTATATATGGAAATGCGGTTTATCTCCCAAACCTATACCATTGGTTTCGGATAGGATATAGTCGGCCCCGCCCGACTTTTTACTTTACTCACATGTTTTAAATTTTACATTTGTCATAGTAAGGACAAAAAAATAAAGAGAATTTCAAAAAAAAACAAGTAAGGAAAGTCTAAAGTCGGGCGGGGCCGACTATATTATACCCTGCACCACATTGTAGATCTAAATTTTCGATACCATATCACATCCGTCAAATGTTTTGGCGGCTATATATAAGGGTTTGTCCCAAATACATACATTTAAATACCACTCGATTTGGACAGAATTTGATAGACTTTTACAAAATCTTTAGACTCAAAATTTAAGTTGGCTGATGTGCACTAGGTGGAACACAATTTTAGTAAAAAAATATGGGAAACATTTAAATCTGAAGCAATTTTAAGGAAACTTGGCAAAAGTTTATTTATGATTTATCGCTCGATATATATGTATTAGAAGTTTAGGAAAATTAGAGTAATTTTTACAGCTTTTCGATTAAGCAGTGGCGATTTTACTAGGAAAATGTTGGTATTTTCACCATTTTTGTCGAAATCAGAAAAACATATATATGGGAGCTATACCTAAATCTGAACCGATTTCAACCAAATTTGGCACGCATAGCTATAATGCTAAATCTACTCCCTGCTCGCAAAATTCACTAAATCGGAGTTAAAAATTGGCCTCTGGGTCATATGAGCTGTAAATCGGCTAAGCTATATTATGGGAGATTATATCTAAATCTGAACCGATTTTTAATCAAATTTGGCACGGCATAGTATCATTGCTAATTCTACTCCCGTGCAAAATTTCAACTAAATCGGAGTTAAAAAATTGGCCTCTGTGTCATTTGACTGTAAATCGGCGCAAAGCTATATATGGGAGCTATATCTAAATCTGAACCGATTTCAACCAAATTTGGCACGCATAGCTACAATGCTAATTCTACTCCCTGTGCAAAATTTCAACTAAATCGGAGTTAAAAATTGGCCTCTGTGGTCATTTGAGTCTAAATCGGGCGAAAGCTATATATGGGAGCTATATCTAAATCTGAACCGATTTGGCTGATATTTTGCAAGTTTTTCGAGACCCATAAAATATTCGGATGTACCGAATTTGAGGAAGATCGGTTGATATACACGCCAATTATGACCAGATCGGTGAAAAATATATATGGCAGCTATATCTAAATCTGAACCAAAATCAATAGGGATCGTCTTTGAGCCGAAACAGGACCTTATACCAAATTTTAGGACAATCGGACTAAAACTGCGAGCTGTACTTTGCACACAAAAATACATCAACAGACAGACAGACGGACAGACAGACAGACAGACAGACAGACAGACAGACGGACATTGCTAAATCGACTCAGAATTTAATTCTAAGACGATCGGTATACTAAAAGATGGGTCTCAGACTTTCCCTTCTTGGCGTTACATACAAATGCACAAACTTATTATACCTTGTACCACAGTAGTGTGAATGGGTATTGTCATAGTAAGGACAAAAAAAATAAAGAGAATTTAAAAAAAAAAAAGATTTGTAGACCGGTACATTTCTCGGATCGCTTGGGATTTGCCATAAAATATGTGCTGTATTGCTCAAAACGTCTTTTCATAGAGGTAGAAATCGAAAAAGTAGGGAAAAAGATTTTTTTTTAAAAGAATTACGAAATACTGAAAAAAAAACATCACTTCTGAAGAATTGGTGTGAAACCAATGAAGTGGATGCTTAAAAAGGGACTTTCGCTCTATGACAAGCCAATATACAATTCATTGTCTGTGTCCCTATTTTTCACCATTTTCGTTTCAAAGAGGACCATTTTGCATTGCTTTTTAGACTCACTTTTATATAACAATAACTTCATAACTTCTCCTTGGCG
>PGFW01004288.1:27465-38831 GCA_003123925.1 Haematobia irritans
AAAAAAAAAAAAAAAAAGAGAGAAGATTAAAATATGGGTCATGTCGCCAAGCTTACATTACCATAAGTGGCATACATAACTATAACGAGTAAATACATCATTTTTTGTGTGTTTAATTCTTTAATTCTAGGTGGTTCTACACGTACAACTCGGGATCGAGCCAAACGAGAAGCAAACAATCAGGCTTCCGGTAATTCACAAAGTTCTTCTTCGTTGACCGCCCGTACTAGTTCTCCAGCGGCTAACAATACCAATAATTCGAATAGCTCTATATCAACTACAACTACAACGGCCTCAACGGCAACGACCAACTCTGCCAGCAACACTATTACTAAGACAAGGCAACAGCAACAGCAACAACAACAGCAGCAGCAGCAGCAACAGCAACGCTCAAACGAAATGGAAACATCAACCGAAAGTGATAATGATGCGATAACAACAAACGGTGGCAATAGTAATGGCAGTGGTGGTCCTATTACCCGTAAAAATTGGTCCGATTGGGCCAGTTCAAAAGGAGGCAAAAGCTCACAGTCCGATGAGGAGGAGAATAATAACTCCATAGCAACGGCATCATCTACCCGCACTGTACGCACTACAACACAAAAGAAACGCAAGAAATTAACACGCAAGGCAGCCATTGCTAGTAAGAGTGCCGCCGCAGCTGCCCAAAGAGAAGCAGCCGCTAAAGAACGTGCTGAGGCAGCTGCTGCTGCCTCTAAAGATAATTCTTCCAATCAGGATGGTAGTAGTAATACGACAGTTGGTGCTAGAGCTGGATCTGCAACAACAAATGGTGTGGGTGGTCGAAAGGGTCGTCTGAAAAAGGGTGCTGTTCGTGGCAGAAGATGTGCCAATATAGCTGGCCTGGAAGTGTTACACAAACAGACCCTATTATCCACATCCATTGATGCAATGACCAAGAAACTACCACCCGCCCCTGGATGTGTGGATCAACAGTTGACGTCATTGCTAACGCAAAATATGGCTCACAGGGAGTTGGATATACCCACAGCACCTCAGGATACACCTTACGCTTTGCAAATTCTGCTCGATGTATTCCGTACCCAGTACATGGCCATGATAGAACAAATGAAATCCAAGGCATTTATACCCAATATCAAGCGCCAAATACAATTGGAGCAAGAACGCAAACAGCGTATCAAGAATCGTGCCTCTCAATTGGACAAACAGATAAAGGTGTTAATTGACGATAGTGTGGCTTTGTTGAAAGTGCGTATGAATGAATTGGGTATAAATGTTTCGTCGCCCAATGATCTAATAGCCAAGGCCAAGGAAATTGTGGGCCGCCACAAGGAGCTACAGGGTGTTGCCAAGAAGATACAAAGCCAGGTAACAGCCTGTGAAATGGAGCAGCGTCGTCTATTGAAGAAACAATTGCAACATCTGCCCGAATATCAATGCATCTATGGAGCAAATGGCAAAACCAAGTTACACGATCTACCCGGTGGTGAGCTTTCCGAAGCAGCAGCCCATGAGCTGGTATTAAAGGAGATAGCAAATACTTTGGCCCAACGTAAGAAATTGGTGGCCCAAGTATCGTGTATAGAAAAAGAAGCCAAGAGTTTGGAAAAGGCTGCTGAAGAGAGGAGAGCCACAGCAGCCTTGTTGGCCCAAGGAACCAATATAATAATGGCGAATCCAGCAGCAGCAGCAGCTACCAATGCAAATGCAGCCATGAATTCACCCTCCAATCAGCCCTTGCAGCTAACTACCCACAATCATGTGAATACAATTTCCATAAATCATGTAACGAATTCATCGGCGACATCATCCTCCTCGAGTGCAACTGCAACCCCTACCTCCTTAGTGCCAAATAATGCTGCTGCCATCCAACCATCAATAACGGTTACAAAAGCCCCCGGCAAGACGGGAAGACGAGCTCGAGATCATCGTTCTCGTTCACAGGAATGGCCAGATGTACCAGATGTTGGTAAAATTGAAGAAAGCAATCCCGAAGTATTGGCCCAGAAAATATTGGAAACTGGAAGGAAAATCGAAGCCAGTAAATTGGCCATGGCCAATGCTAAGCATCAACAACCTTTGGCTCTGAATAATCATCATTATCAACAGCAGCAGTCGCTGTCGCAAGCACAGCCACAACATCATCACCACAATCAACAAATCCCACATTCTCAACCACCTCCTCCACATCATCATCATCCTGAGGACAAACCATATCGCAGCAAACACCAACGGTCAGCGAGTAATGAACATTTGCAAAATATTAATTTTGCAGGACAATTTTCGCAAGGAGCATCGGATGCTAGCACCCTAATGCCAGCTCCCAAACATCGTGGAGAACATTCTGCATTGAATAGTGTAGCTCCTCCTCCAGTAGCCAATAACAACTTGCGATCACTTAATGGACCAGCCGCCGCCGCTATGACCAGCAGTATATTACCCAAATGCGAATTGCCCGGCATGCGTAAGAGTCATTCGAATTCTTCCGTGACCCCGGTGGTTAGCATTCAAGAGTCTCCCAAAGTAGCCAACTTCGAAGATAGACTAAAGAGCATAATAACATCAGCACTCAATGAGGATCAAGAACAACGTAAAGCCCAACAAGTGAGTCAAGTACACATTGATGTCTCTCCCACCCAACAGTCGCCTGTGCCGAAACGTAGTAAACATGGAGTGGGCAATACTTCGTCTTCATCGGCGAATTCTCAGAACTCTTTGAGCAATATTATCAATGTGGCTACACATGGTATGACCCATTTGAATGCAACTACAACAATATCGCCCATAAATACAGCTTTACCTCCACCACCGCCGCAAAGTAAATATGGGCCTTCATCGGCGGCGTCGTCGTCCTCATCCTCATCATCCTCGTCCGTATCAAAGGCAATGTTACAACCAATTAATGCAACGTCTTCCGCTCATCTAAATTCAGCTCCTGCCTCAAAGGGTTCATCCTCGGCCTCATCGTCAAAGTATAATACCCATCATGGACCTTTAAACCATCAAAGTGGTGGGGCACATGCCAACAGCAGTCATCCCTATGGACATCCTACAGCTGCGGAGCATAATATCTTGAGGCGGCGCAGTTCGATAAGTGCTGCAAGTTACGAACACTTTTTGGCACAACAACAACAACAGCAGCAACAGCAACAACTACACCATAATCATCAACAGCATATGATGATGAATTCCCATAACCCAACTATGCCACTGGAGTTTAAACAACCTCCTGTGGAAAATCACCATCAATTGGGTCACCAACAACGATCCAGTAGCCGAGAAATGCTGGTGGATGAGCCAGTACGTTCAAGTTCTGCCAATTCCGATTCAGCTATACCCTATTACCCACCAACACGAGACCGCCTAATGTCCATGGAGAGAAGTAATAGCAGAGAGTCGGCTGGCGTGGGACCTCAACATCATGGACCGTCGCAACAACAACAACAACAACCGCCTAGCCGACCCAGTTCGAATTCATCACAACCCGACTATACGCAAGTGTCACCAGCAAAAATGGCATTAAGACGTCATCTTTCCCAAGAGAAACTGAATCAACATGCCCCATCTGGTGGCAATAGTAATTCCATGCCTGGAATGGCTTCGAAAACCATTGGGGATTTGGTTAATGGAGAAATCGAGAGAACCTTGGAAATAACCCATCAATCAATTATAAATGCGGCCGTAAATATGTCGGTAACGGTAGGCACGGCTTCTGGGGAAAGGAATCCTTATCTGCTTGATAGAAGTATTTATGCCACTGGCAACGAGAATCAACGTGAACGAGATCGTTCTAATGAAAGAGAAAGGGAAAGAGAGCGTGAGCGTGAAAGAGAACGCGAACGCGAACGAATGATTATCAATAACAGTGCCCAAAGACCAGAACGTGTTCACGTTAAAGTGGTAGATGAACATCCGGCCGGAACAACATCAGGTGTTGGCGGCTATAATGACATCTCACCGAGATCCTCTGTGGCGACATCCGAAACAAAATCACAATATGCTCATAATTTGGCCACTTTAGCCAATGTAGCATACCAACATAAATCAATGGCTGGAGGAGTAAATAGTGGACCGACGGGACCACCACCACCGTCTTCAGCAACTCATCCCTCAGGAAATGCATCTTCATCGGGATCATCATCTTCGCGACATTATAATAACAATATGAATCGAAGCGAAAGAGATGCATCTGCCAATATGGCATCCTATCCACATGGCGCCAAAGTTACATCGAATGCTGGAAATTCCTCTTCAATGGCTAATAGAGATTATCAACCAGTAGCCTTGCCTAGAGCCGAAATGAAGCCTTGTATTGAGGCGTATTTCCACGAAGAACAACATCATACTCAGGCACACCAACAAGCACATCATCATGGAAGTTCTGCTCATTCTCATCATAAATCGTCGAGCAAGGATAAACATTCAAGCAGAAATAATCGTATCAATGGCACCAATCCTCCACTTGAAGGTAAGTTTTGGCAATATTTTCTATAGAAATAAAATGATGACAAAATTTCCTATAGAAATAAAATGATGAAAAAATTTCCTATAGAAATAAAATTTTGACAAAATTTTCTATAGAAATAAAATTGATAAAATTTCTATAGAAATAAAATTTTGACAAATTTTCTATAAAATAAAATTTGACAAATTTTCTATAGAAATAGAATTTTTGACAATTTTTTATAGAAAAAATTTTTGAACATTTCTTCAGAAATAAAATTTTGAGAAATTTTCTATAGAAATAAATTTTGACAAAATTTTCTATAGAAATAAAATTTTGACACAATTTTCTATAGAAATAAATATTTGACATTTTCTATAGAAATAAAATTTTGACAAAATTTTCTATAGAAAATAAATTTTGACAACTTTCTATAGAAATAAAATTTTAACAAAATTTTCTATAGAAATAAAATTATGAGAAAAATGTATATAGAAATAAAAATTTGCGAAGAGTTTCTATAGAAATAAAATTTTGACAAAATTTTCTATAGAAATAAAATTTTGACAAAATTTTCTATAGAAATAAAATTTTGACAAAATTTTCTATAGAAATAAAATTTTGACAAATTTTTCTATAGAAATAAAATTTTGACAAATTTTTCTATAGAAATAGAATTTTGACAAATTTTCTTACAGAAAAAAAATTTTGACAAATTTCCTATTGAAATAAATTTTGAAAATTTTCTATAGAAATAAAATTTTGACAAATTTTATAGAATAAAATTTTGAGAAAATTTTCTATAGAAATAAAATTTGACAAATTTATTTGAAAAAATAATTTTGACAAAATTTTCTGATAGAAATAAAATTTTCGAAAATTTTCATAGAAATAAATTTTACAAAATTTTCTATAGAATAAAATTTTGCAAAATTTTCCATAGAAATAAATTTGAGAAAATTTTCCATAGAAATAAAATTATGAGAAAAATGTATATAGAAATAAAAATTTGCGAAGAGTTTCTATAGAAAAAAAATTTGACAATTTTTTCTATAGAAATAAAATTTTTACAATTTTTTCTATAAAAATAAAATTTTGACAAAATTTTCTATAGAAATACAATTTGGAAAATTTTCTATAGAAATAAAATTTGACAAAATTTTCTATAGAAATAAAATTTTGACAAAATTTTCGATAGAAATAAAATTTTGACAAAATTTTCTGTAGAAATAAAATTTTGAGAAAATTTTCTATAGATGGAAAAATTTTGAGAAAACTTTTATTAGAAGTAAAAATTTTGAAAAATTTTTCTATAGAAATAAAAATTTTGAAAAAATTTTCTATAGAAATAAAATTTTGAAATTTTCTATAGAAATAAAATTTTGAGAAAATTTTCTATAGAAATAAAATTTTGAGAAAATTTTCTATAGAAATAAAATTTTGAAAAATTTTTCTATAGAAATAAAATTTGACAAAATTTTCTATTAGAAATAAAAATTTTGACAAATTTTTATAGAAATAAATTTTGACAATTATTTCTATAGAAATAAATTTTGACGAAAATTTTCTTTAGATAATAATTTTTGAGAAATTTTCTTAGGAATAAAACTTTTAGAAGAAATTTTTCTATAGAATAAAATTCGAGAGAAAATTTTCTATAGATGGAAAAATTTTGAGAAAATTTTATAGAAGTAAAATTTTGAAAAATTTTCTATAGAAATAAAATTTTGAAAAATTTTCTATAGAAATGCAATTTTGACAAAATTTTCTATAGAAATAAAATTTTGATAAAATTGCTTTTTTTTAGATTAGGAGAAAATATAAGATTGCAAAGTTTATAAGATATAACCACTCCCTTCCAATTTTCAAACTTAGTTTCTTATACCAATTTTTTCTCCCCCACTAACAGGTTTGGCGGCTTCTCTAATGGCCTCACGCAAATTTCGTGAAGAACATGAGGAACGACAAAAAAGAGCAGCTGCAGCCTCAAATACTACTAACATGAGTGGTAGTAATAACGCAAATAGTGCTCCACATAATAATGATGCCACTATAAATCTGGGTCAACAACAGCATAATCGACATATGGATCATTATGGTGGTAACACGTATGGCCAACAGCAACACAAACAACAACAAACAACATCATCAACCACTCATAATAATCATCACCGTCATAATGGATCTCCCATGAAGGTGGAACGTAAGTTCTAAATTTTCACTTTCGATTGCAATGGAAATATTTAATCTTTATTTTTTGTGTAAATGAAATTTATTTACAGTTGGTGTAAAAAGAACCTCACCCATGACAAATCATCATCCAAGGGCTTCAAAAATGCCACATTACTCACATGAGCAGCCAGCAATGTCACATGCAAGTTCAGGAGTTAGTGGTGGTGGTGGCGGTAATAATCATCCACATCATCATCAGCAGCAGCAGCAACAACAACAACATCAGAACCAACACCACCACCATCATCAGCAGCAGCAGCTACATCAGCAGCAACATCATCATCAAATGGGCCATCATAGTTCTTCGACAACGGCTGGCAATCCTTATGCAAATACAAATGGTGGTTTACCAAATAGCCACCACCATGGACATCATAATGCTAGTGGTGGTTATCCACAGCATTCGCCTTCATCGTCGTCAACAACACATAGACGTGGTAATAAATTACATATGGAACCTCATGAACTCATGAGTCCCGAAATCAATTCAATAATGGGCGGTGATGATGGACGATCTATGCAACAGCATACGACAACATCGTCGGCTTCGTCATCATCATCGACCAGTAATAGAAATAGATAAGAGATATATAGAATATAGCGCATGGGCATGCATAAACAGGGCATCATGGCAATTATAAAAACAGCAACACAGAACACACGCGAACATAATAGCTGAGCCAAATGCATTCGAAATTCAAACGAACACAATATGTCACAGAAAAACCAGTCAGTCAGCAACATCATGCATCAACAACAACCACAACATTTACCACATAATTCGGCAAGCAATACCTCTGCTGCAGCAGCCCTAACAAACACAAATACTGTTGTGGGAGGTCGTGCCGCAGATGATGGTAAGCTTGACATATCTAATAATTCCTCACAAAGCTTTCAACTACACAATCACCATGAAACATCACCACAAAATAATAGTAATATGCACCATCCAGACCACTATCCATCCAATCACTATCACCAACACAATCACCAAGAAGAATATAGACCATTAGAATATACCAGAAACACTTCTTCTACTATCTCCTCTTCCGCTATCCCCACTCCCACCATGTCTCTTATACCACCGCCAGTAGAATAACATTGGAAAACCAAGATGTTCCCAGTCCAAAATGTGGTAATGACAACATATCTACCTCATCTTATGCTATATCTACTACTTGTACTACTACCAGCATTACTAATTTCACCTCATCATCATTAAATTCACCACCACCTCTATCATCATCACACGAATCCTATTCACCTTCGTCACTTTCTCCCTCTCCCGCCAGAGGCTATCCCTTAAAAGCACGTTCAAAACAATTCTATAAAGATGATGAAAATCGCAATCAAGACCATAACCAAAGCAGTGACGACGACGATGACGAGTATAGTGGCGTATAATCCGACAATATCGACAATTACGATAACAATATTACAACAAATTTGCCTTTATTAGTATATTTTATATCTTTATATTATTTTTTTCTGTTTACTATATATTTTTTTTAATCTACATTTAATTATTATACAATAATATTGTTGCCATTTTTTTTATTATACCATATTAGTTGAATCTGTTCATTTCGAAACAAATTTTAATCCTGAAAAAAAAACAAACATACACACCACACTTAAACAAAAAACAATATATTTTGTTTTATTTCTGTTTTTTTTTTATTTCCCTGTGTATATCTCCTATATTTTTATGTGTGTTTTTTTTCTGTTTCTGTTGCTTTAAATGTAATGTTGTTCTAAATTTGTTGTCTATGTTGTTGTTGTTGTTTTATTGTTGTCATATTTTTTAATGGATTACAGGGAGTAAAGCTTCACTTATACTACGTAAGATATTCATTCTCATATGGAATATGGAAGTAAATCTCAATCAAAATGAATTATGGTTATCTAAACAAGTTTATTAAGGTGATGAGGTGAAAG
This sequence comes from Haematobia irritans, assembly GCA_003123925.1. Taxonomy (NCBI): domain Eukaryota; kingdom Metazoa; phylum Arthropoda; class Insecta; order Diptera; family Muscidae; genus Haematobia; species Haematobia irritans. Next base: position 36,062 of record PGFW01004288.1, read on the forward strand.
GATAATTGCCGTTATTATGAATTGCCTCTATAAAACTCATTTGGAGTATACGCTTCGCATTTTCGATATAAAACAATCGTCTTTATATACTTTCAGAAAATTAAAAAAAAAAACTACTATTTTGAAAATTTTCAACTTTTGCAAAACTTAAAAAGTGATATTTTTGAGTTTCGAATTGTTGATATTTCTAGTATTGGGAAATTTAAAAATATGTAAAGGTTGATATTCAAGTAGTTTTTTTTTTTAATTTGCCAACATTGCGGTGATTAATAAATCAAATTGTTAAATAATTAAAAATAACATTTTGAAAAAATTTTTTCTATAAGGAAATAAAATTTTGAGACAATTTTTTATAGAAATAAAATTTTGAGAAAATTTTCTATAGAAAAAAAAAATTGGGAAAATTGTCTATAGAAATTAAATATTTGAGAAAATTTTCTATAGAAATAAAATTTTGACAAAATTTCATATAGAAATAATATATTTGGCAAAATTTTCTATAATATAATAAAATTTTGAGAAAATTTTCTATAGAAATACAATTTTGACAAAATTTCTTATAGAAATGACATTTAATTAAAATTTTCTATAGAATAAAAATATGCTTTACAAATTTTAAAAATTAGAAAATTTTTGAGAAAATGTTCTAACAGAAATAAAATTTTGAGAACATTTTCTATAGAAAATAAAATTTTAACAAAATTTCTACAGTATATTAATTAAAGTTTGGAAAATTTTTATAGAAATTTTAAAATGTTTGTAGCGTAAAGTTTTTAAGATAATAAAAATTTTTGAAGTAAAATTTTTCTATAAATAGTAAATTTGAGAAAATTTTCTATAGAACATAAAATTTGAAAAATTTCTTTATAGAATAAATTATTTGGCAAAATATTTCTATAATATAATAAAATTTTGAGAAAATTTTCTATTAGAAATAAAATTTTGAGAAAATTTTTCTATAGAATAAAATATTTGCAAAATTTTCTATAGAAATAAAATATTTTGAGAAAAATTTTCTATAGAAATAAAATATTTGAGAATATTTCTATATGAAATAAATTTTGAAAAATTTTCTATAAATAATTTTGAAAAATTTTCTATAGAATAAAATTTTGAAAAATTTCTATAGAATAAAATTTCTGATGAATTCTATTAGCAAATAAAAATTTTTACAAAATTTTCTGAAGAAATAAAATTTTTACAAAAAAAAAAAATAAAATAAATTACTAGCTACCGAAGGAATGACTCATAAGCCGGACATATTACATCCATAGTACCATAAAGTAACACAGAATTAGTCATAATGATCACATTTTAGGAGATGTTCCCAGAAAACACGGGGTGAAAAGCCGCTTACCAAGAGCTTATGTGACATACGCCCTACCATTACCCGTATGCTTGAGAATTAATGGACCTACATTTTTTATTTAGTTCCTGGAAAGCTTTAACATTATTTCCTCCTGCTTACAAGTTAGCTCTGGTAATGCCTGCAAATATTATGCTTTCCCCATTGAGAAATAACCTTGAGAATCTAAGAAGATTAACATTAATAATAATTGTTTGCCAATTTTGAACATAACCCAGCATCGGATAAGGGCAATTGAGGTGAAAAATACGCGCTCGAACAAATACCATATGCTCCTTGAGAATAATGGTTACGCATAACCGAATAATATCGGGCAAGCCCAATATATTAGATTTTTCATAATAGCTACCATGTAGTCTACACACATTTATTGTTTATTCTGGCCAAACTACCACTGTTTATGCTTATATCGCAATTAGGTGGCATATATAACCATTTTAAATGATCGATTATGTCATATTCTCACTAAATTTCGTTGCTTCGCGAGGGGCCGATTGTTCTGCCTTAAACTTTATCCAAGTAGTCACTTTTGGTCACACCTTATAAATCGCATGAAAATGATCGTTGTCGTCTATTCAGCAATTCAAAAAGTCCTTTCTCTTTATGATACTTCACGGAGAATAAAATGACAAAATTCCACCATCTCGCCATGGCAGACTGCCGATTAATTCTGCGCCGTATAGCTGGCACTGTAGCCATTTCAACAGATAAATCGGGTAATATCCTACACGTAATTTCGCTTCGATCATGTGGAAAGAAAAAATTTCTTCGCATGGGGTTGTTTTTTTCAGCTTTATAAAAGTAGCCGGTTTTTGTTACAGCTTATCAATCGTAGAAAGTTTATCGGAATGTCTTTGTCGTCTTCAGAATACGTTCGCCGGTTGCGTTGTTCAATTCCATCAATTGGCTCCCTGAGCTTAATCTCTCTCCAATATGTTGCTGTGCTCTGGAACTCAGTAAATTTAATCAATAATGAGGGAGATCGAAGGATCTTCCCTCTATCTATTGATTAATTCTCGAGTTCCAGAGAAGCCGGCAACATATTAACAGGCAGGACGATTGAGCTCAGGGAGCCAATTGTGCGATTGACAACGAACGGGGACGGTATGTCTGAGAGACAAACGACATTCGATAAACTTTCTACGAATTGATAGCTGTAACTAAACGGCTACTTTTATAAAGCTGAAAAAACACACCAGCGGAAATTTTTTCTTTCCACATGATAGAGCGAATTACGTGTAGCAAAGATATTACCCGATTTATCCTGTTTGTATGGCTAGAGTGCCGGTATACGGCGGCGAATTAATCGGACAGTCTCATGGCGATTGGTGCACTTTTGTCATTTTATTCTCCGTGAAGTATTCATCAACGAAGAGAAAGACTTTTTGAATTGCTGAAAAGACG
>PGFW01004296.1:35357-45446 GCA_003123925.1 Haematobia irritans
AAAAAAGTTTTTAAAAAACTAGATTAGAGAATAGACTTATTTCAATGGAAGATTTCAAGCCAAAATTACTATGTCCTACTCGATGTTACAGTAAACGTGACAATCGGTATACGCTCATATTAACCTCCACAAATTTCTGCAGAACCTGGCGGCGAAGAAAACCACTACATAAGCAATACTTAAGTGTTTGGAGAGAATTTTATAAATTTTCAGACTAATTCAGACGATTTCAACCAAAATCGGCATGCATCTCCAGAACCTTAGTTCTACTCCCTGTGTAAATTTTCAAATAAATCAGAGTACAACTTTGGCCTCTGTGATCATATTCGTCCAAATCGGACGAAATATATCTAACTCTGAATCGATTTCAATAAAATTGACTATAATATTAATTATACTCCTAGTGCAAAATTTCAAGAAAAATAGGGTAAAACTCTGGCTTCTGAGGCCATATAAGTGCATATCGGGCGAAAGATATATATGGGACTTATATCTAAATCGGAACCGATTTCCTCAAAAATCAATACGGTTTCTATTCTGACCCAAAAAAAAAAACTTATTTGTGCCAAACTAAAATTGCCTGGACCTGCACCCTCACAAAAAATCGCTTTCTTAACATATACTCCCAAACATATTTTGCTTCAAGCATATACATTTTTGGGTATTGCCCAAACATTTATATGTTTGATCTCTACCAATATATAATATGTTTGAAAGCATATTGGTCTAAACAATATATGTTTGGGTAGTCTAAGTTCCAAACATTTTGTATTTTTGCATCCAAATTCAATAATGTTGTCTTCCAAAAAACAATATGTTATTATGTGAACATATAATATGTTTGGAAGCATTTTGCACCCAAAAATATTATATGCTTAAAAAAATTCTCCCAAAACAATATTGTGCTCGAAATTTTATTTATTTATTTATATATTTACAATCATAATGAATTATGAAAATAAACAGGTAATATAGGTGCTAACAACATAGGTTTTCGACCTGAATGCTCAAAATGTTGTTTCTGCCCAATTGTATATTCCCCCACATCTTTCTCACTTCCACGAGATTTTTTAGTTCTTTAGCACCTTTTTCTTACATACAAACAATTGGTAGAAGAAATTATGCAATTGTTTTATTGATTTTTTTTTTATTTTAATTTTTACCTTTTTGTCCGAACGGGGGATTCGAACACAGCGAGGGGGGACCACTACAGTTTGTAAGGATCAAAGAGTTAGCCTGATCAATTGCCCAAGGGAAAAATACGAATGTTAATATTTGTAATTAAACAAGCAACAACCACCAACTTAATTCAATATCGCTCCGACCTGTTTAAATATGCGCCTCACAAGCTGTACTTAACACATGATATGTTTATAGGCGCTATTCTAAATTTAATATATGTTGTGCATCCCAAGCATATTATATTTACAAACACATTTTATTGTCCCAAACATATTATTTCTAACATATTACATATATGTCCCAAACATGTTATGCTAGTTTCATGACATTATTATGCTTGCAGGCAAAAATATTATGTTTAAAAATTTGTGTTCCAACATTATAATGTTTATAGCCAAACAATATGTTTTATAGGCCAAACATATGAAAAGAACAGTCTTTTTCATCCGTGTGGACTTCGATCACAAGAAATTGTTCACAGACAGAGTGGAACGCGACAGACGGACATTAGCTAGATCGATCTCGAGGGCCACCCTGAGCAATATTGCCACAAAGACACCATATGTCTATCTCGTCTCCTTTTGGTGTTGCAAACATTCTACTGAAAAAACAGTGAACCACAGAAGAAACTTTTCGGTTAATTTTATAAAATTTTGAATATTTTTATAGAAAATTTATAGCTAAAAAGTATTACAACTTTGGCAATTACGCCGATGTCAACAATAATAAGTAAATAGTTTATTGACAAATGCAAGAAAATTTATAGAAATAACTAAGATTTTCACTGTGTTAAACAAAATTTTGTAGTTTGAAGGAAAACTACTTGAAGTTCAACAATTGCAAGAAATGTCTTTAGTTGACATACGAAGTCATGAATGGACCATTTTTGGTAAAAATTTACAACATGTTTGAGAAATTCTGAACTATTTTGTTGGAAGACACGAATTTTGTTAATCTTTATGCTTCATTGAGTATATTCTTTTCCTCGGTTTTTAATTTAACAACGTACACATTAAAATAATTAGGAGTGAAAAGGAAACTTTCCCAGAAACATAATATTCCATGAACTAAAGTAAAGTTAGAATTGGCTTTAGTTTCCGTCTTACTATGTTTTCTGTTCGTCAAAATTTTATTTTGCTTTAAGTTCATATTTGTGATCCTTATGTGTACGTTCATTGAACTTGAATACCACGTTTAGCTTCTAAAATGTTTGAGAACATTACATAACAACGAAAAATTTTACTTGGCTGTAAAATTTCGAAAATAATATTAATAAAATTTAACTGCAGAACAAATAATTGTTTTTTGCACATAAAATATAAAGTTTAAATTTTAGCCGTTAAGGTTTTAAGTATATCAATTGTCTTTAGAACCTAATTCTGACTTGATTTGCGATGTCCAGTCTATGGCGTTCACTTATTGTTCACAGGCTCACGAAACCAATATTCTATCTATAGATGCACACCCAATTTGACATACATTGCCCAAATTCTTCCAAAAATAACTAGTACTTGTGTGCCTACACAGTTTGGGAGAGTTGTACGATGAGTTATATTGCCAGTTCGCGTAAGCTTGCAAGTCTAACATTTTAAATCCTATATATCCATGAGTAATTCAATATTCTCCTAATGCTACATTTTAGGGATTTTATTTTTCAGTGTATTTTAAGCAAAACAAAAAATATCACAGAGTCCTTTGTTTTGTGCAATTTTATATAGGAAATGAAAAACTGAATTTAACGACATTTAACAGATATTCGTGTTCAGGGAGTCCAATTGACAAATAACAGCCGGTTTGTTATGTCAAACCGAAAAAAATGAAGGTGTGAATTAGAACAGCAGGCGTTCAATGTCCTGGGCGCCAACAGTCCAGAAAAACTCTATTTCACAGTCATACAAAAGCGAGATTGAAAAAGTTTCATGCGATAGCCCAAAGGTAAAATAATTTGGATTTAATTACCGATTCCATTGCTTTGGTATTCGCAATTTGTGAATTGTTTTGAACTGCGGAATTCAAAGTATCAGCATGTGGGTGTTTGAACAACAGAATACACGAATTGTATGCAGAACTTGGCTGGAATTTTTTCATTACAACTTGAATTTGTTGTTCAGTTTCATGAAGATGTGAAATTCTGAAATCTTGGTTAATTGTTTGCAGAGTGGCGGTATTCACTTTAATTTTTTTAAATGCTTCAATTGAATAATTTCAATATTCTATTAGAATGCTAATGTTTTCACATTCACAATGAACCGGTAGCTATTTTAAACTTCGGGCCAAATTAAAATTCTTCTGTTCTCAATGTTATACGAAATTGACACAAAATACACAAAATTTCAAGTGAAATTCCTTCTATGTATTTTAAATTAATTAAATTTACATGAAGATGTTTATACAACAAAGCATTAGAATAGCGAAGATTGATACCATTTCCTTCATAAAAGAAGTTTGGCATTTTCAAAAACAAATATGAACATACTCATTCTCATTAGAAGTGCTTAACCGTATTAACATAGAAGTACAAAGTCCTTACCTTTAACAAAATTTGCGTCCCTCTGTTAAAGTCGTGTGGCCATTTTTTCTTAAAAGTGCCGAAAACGCTTTTTCATTTAAAGAAAATTCGTTTAGATTATCTGATTATATTGAATCATTAGATTTAAGTAAAAAGCGATATTCTCATCTTTGGTTTAAAAGTTCTTTTTAGAATAAGAAAAGTAGGCTATTTACTTTGGTTTATATTGATTTTGTATATTCACTGAAAGAGAATCAATGACATCTTATAAGCCTAATTTTAATTTTATTGAGGCGTTGAAAGCTAGACAGGTCCCTACAAAATGTTATTTATTTGAAAGAAAGCTGCATCTTTGGCTGGAATTCAATACAAAAAATTCTTAAGAGAAGATCAAAATCTGCACCCAGAAAAAAGTGCCTTCGAAACTAAAGGAAAAAATGTTCATCAATATAGTTTATCCATTTTATTTCCATTAAAGGTAAATTTTTTGTGAAAAATAATAAAATTTACTCGTTTCAGTAAAAAAATCCCTAAACTGTAAGCAGTTTTAGAATAGTTCTAAACTAGAAATAAGGCATGGAATTTTACTCATCCTATTTTCTTCGCTGGTATAAGAATTTACTACTGAAAAAGAAATTTTATTCACCGATAACAAAGCATTCGTAAAAATAAACAAAAAAAACCGAACTAAAACCAAGTTTCCTCAAAATTAGTAAAATTCTTATAAATGATATTGCGACTTCCTTTATAATAGGAAGTTTTTCATACATACGAACAACACTTGGCATAGAAAATATATTTTTGATTCATTCGTACTAAGAGATAGCAATCCTTTTCAAAACTTTAAGGCAACACACTTGTTAGAATATAGGAAATTTTCCTAAATTTCTATTGTTTACCTGTAATCGATACCTGTCATCGTAATCGATGTGTTTGCGCGTGGGTGTAATCGATATATTTGCGCGTCGGTTGTTTTTTTAGTTGGAATCGCGTTGTTTTGGTATACGGAGAGATTGTTAAAAAATAATATGGTAAAATAATATAATAAATAACAAATAAAATATATAAAATATTTGTTATTTTAAATTAGTGAGAAAAATTTTCGTTTTTTTTTAAATAAAATCTATCAATATTCGTCGATAGTGTTATAAAAAAAGAAAACCAGCCAGAATAACAACCCTTTCATTTGTCTTCATTTTGGAATCTTCAATTAAACAGGTAATATTCAGTGACGCTAACTTTTGCAACAAAAATTTTTTATGATTTTTTTTATATTTGTACTATTGAAATTGGTAAAAGGAGGACAAAATCGTTGGCAGAACTTATTAAAAGTGAAAAGTACAAGAAGAAGAAAAAGTGGGTTTTACAGTTGATAATATCACACGGAAATTGGAAATAGTGGAATAATAAAACATAATATTTCAAAAGAGATTCGATGCTGTTGAATCTTTAATAAATATATTCAATTATATTAATAAAACATGTCTTTTATTGAAGATAAAGTTGCTTATAGAAATAAATAAAATTGTATTTAAAAACGAAGGTAAGCAGTTCTAATTATGAAGTAAAGTTTTACCACAAATGTGTAAGATTTGTCGAAATGAATGAAAAAATTTCAATAAAATCATTCCATATATGAATTCAAATTAGTTAAATTTTTTCATTCTGTAGTATAGTGTCTCATATAAAATATAGGAAAATGTTAACTAATATATGGAAAGCATTATTTCCTAATTTCTACTAAAATCACATCGTTCAAACAAATAAAAATGTCTTTGGCGCTATACGAAGTTCAACTTTCTTCACAATGAGTTCATTTTAACTTAAAGAAGGGGTCACTTTTTTCTGGGTGTGAGGAACCAAACTTTTTTTTCTGCTTTTACAATTAAGGAAACTTTTCATTAAAATACGAATTGTTACGTTCTTTTAACGAAATTTGTTCCTCATCGTTGTTTTTATGGAAATATTTCGATCTTAAAAAAATAAATAAATTTCAGGCTGGTTGTCCCACTTGGTTTCGTAACATCCTACCACACTTTTTCGTACCTTTTGTTATTATATAAAAACAAGTAAGTATAGTAGAAAGTCGGGCGTTTAAAGTCGAATCTCACTGCCTATCATATAAAGATAAATGACTATGCGCAGAGAGATTATGGAGTTTGGTACAAGAAGGTAGTAGGTTAGGGTTAAATGGACAGCCGATTAAATTTCAGGGCTCACTTAGGACTATTCAGATCCATTGTGAAGAAACAACTTTGCTATATGAGAAATTGTTCTAATAGCAAAACTCGGTTTTTGTATTCTAAACATAAAATAAAATCTCTTGAGCCTACTGAGAAATAATTACCACGAAAATTGAGAAAACTTAAGACTAATTCTATTGTCTCGAGAATCTTACTCATATTCTTTCTAGATTTCAAGTAAGATGAAACTTTCAAATCGACAACTTTTTAGGTTGTTTGCGGACTGTCGCAAATAATGTAAAACTGGTATACGTCACTACGCGTCGCAGTAAATGAAGAGAAAAAACGTCTCAAACTCAACAAAAACTTCAAATCGCGATGACACCTGGGGCAGCGAATTCATGATTTACCTAAATTATGTGTATGTTTCAAGAAAGGTTTTCAATTCTGAGGTGTCATAAAAATACATACAGGTTTGGCTGATAAGTCCCCGGCTGACACATATGATCGACGTCGCTAGTAGTTAAATGCATATTATTTTTATATCAGTACCAACCTTCAAATTGATTCGTCGTCAAAATTTGGACGGTCTGTAAGTCAATTATGTTTGTGCAGATAGGGGTCTTTTGTGAAGCAAACTTTTTTATTGCTGAAAAACAATGAAAAAAGAACGAATTTCTGTGTTTTGATAAAAATACGTGTTTCTTGAAAGGGAAAAATACCGGATTGGAGAAAAACTTGGCCTTGATAATGATGTTTCGGACTCATGCCCCAGCGGAAATCAACAATAATTTGATTGGTAATGCATAATTCCAAGCGTGGTTTGAAACGGTTAACACAGTGGACGCCCGAAAGAGTGTGTTTACCGATCGAAAACATAAAAAAATCCACAAAATCAGTTTTGAATGACGTAAAATGAAGTGATCGAGATAGCAGAGGCCTGTAAAAGATATCAAAGGAAACGTTGTTGTATATTTCATTATATAAATATGTTGGCCAAAAACAACAGCGTGTCTGTATGATTCTGAGCGTGTTTTAAGCTGTTAACTCGTATATACACCGAGTTTTTCCGTCGATATGTGACAATGGATGAAACATGGCTCCATCACTACACTCCTGAGTCCAATCGACAGTCGGCTGAGTCCGCTGGCAAAGTAATGGCCTCTGTTTTTTGGGATGCGCATAGAATAATAATAATTTTTATCGATTATGTTGAGAAGGGAAAAACCATCAACAGTGACTATTATATGGCGTTATTGCAGCGTTTGAAGGCGAAATCGCGCAAACGGCCCATATGAAGAAGAAAAAATTGTTGTTCACCAAGACAAGCACCGTGCCAAACAAGTCATTGAGAACGATGGCAAAAATGCATGAATTGGACTTCGAATTGCTTCCCCACCACCGTATTTCCAGATCTGGCCCCCAGCGACTTTTATTGTCTCAGACCTCAAAAGGATGCTCGCGCAGGAAAAAAATTTGTGATGAAATGAAGGTGGATCGCCGAAACTGAGGCCTATGTTGAGGCAAAACCGAAGGAGTCTACCAAATGTAGTCAAAAATTGGAAGGTCGTATATAATCGTTGTATCGCTCTTGAGGGAAACTATGTTGAATAATTAAACGAATTTGACAAAAAAATGTGTTTTTCTTTGTTAGTGCCGGGGACTTATCAGCCAAAACCTGTTATTAAAAAGTTTTAAAAACTAGATTAGAGAATAGACATATTTCAATGGGAAGATTTCAAGCCAAAATTACTATGTATCCTACTCGATGTTACAGGAAACGGTGACAATCGGTATACGCTTCATATTAACCTCCACAAATTTCTGCAGAAATCCTGGCGGCGGAAGAAACACACTACACTAAGCAATACTTAAGTGTTTGGAGAGAATTTTATAAATTTTCAGACTAATTCAGACCATTTTCAACCAAAATCGGCATGCATCTCCAGAACCTTAGTTTAACTCCCTGTGTAATTTTCAAATAAATCAGAGTACAACTTTGGCCTCTGTGATCATATTCGTCCAAATCGGACGAAATTATATCTAAATCTGAATCGATTTCAATAAAATTGACTATAATATTGAATTATACTCCTAGTGCAAAATTTCAAGAAAAATAGGGTAAAACTCTGGCTTCTGAGCCATATTAAGTGCATATCGGCGCGAAAGATATATATGGGACTTATATCTAAATCGGAACCGATTTCCTCCAAAAATCCAACTGGTTCGATATTCTGACCAAAAAAAAAACTCATTGTGCAAACTAAAATTGCCTGGACTGCCACTCCTAACAAAATCGCTTCTGATAAATATTACTCCCAAACCATATTTTGTTCAAGCATATACATTTTTGGGGTACTTGCCCAAACAATTTATATGTTTGATTCTACCATTTTAATATGTTTTTGAGTACCATTATAATTAATGTGTAAGCAATATGGGTAAACCATATATGTTTGGGTATCTAAGGTTCCCAAACATTTTGTAATTTTTGCACTTTATCCAATTCAATTAGAGTGTTGTTCTCCAAAACAACAATATGTTTATTATGTGAAATATTAATATGTTTGAAGCATTTTGCCACCAAAAAATATTATATGCTTAAAAAATATTCTCCCAAACAATATTTTGTGCATAATTTTATCTTATTATATTATATATTTACAATCATAATGGAATTGATGAAAATAAACAAGTTAAATATAGGCTTGCTAAAACATAGGTTTTCGACGCTGAATGCTCAAAATGTTTAGTTTCTGCCCAAATTGTATATCTCCCCACATCTTCTCACTTCACGAGATTTTTTAGTTCCTTAGCACCTTTTTCTTGACATACAACACATTGGTAGAAGAAAATTTGCAATGTGTTATGATTTTTTTTTATTTTAATTTTACCTTTTGCCCGAACGGGGAATTGCGAAACAGCGGGGGGACCACTACAGTTTGTTAAGGATCATAAGAGTAGCTGGATCAATTGCCACAAGGAAAAATACGAATGTTATATTTGTAATAAACAAAGCAACAACACCAACTTATTCAAATATCGCTCGACCTGATTAAATATGCGCCTCACAAGTTACTATAACACATGATTGTTTATAGGTATTTCTAAATTAATATATGTTGTGCATCCCAAGCATATCTATATTTACAACACATTTTATTGTCCCAAACATAATATGTTCTAACATATTACATATATGTCCCAAACATGTTATTGCTAGTTTCATGACATTATATGCTTGCACTCAAAAATATTGTGTTTAAAAATTTGTGTTCCAAACATATAATGTTTATAGCCAAACATATAATGTTTATAGCCAAACATATGAAAAACAGTCTTTTTCATCCGTGTGGACTTCGATCACAAAAATGTGTTCACAGACAGATGGACCGACAGACGGACATAGCTAGATCGACTCGGGGGCCCACCCTGAGCAATATTGCCAAAGACACCATATGTCTATCTTCGGTATCTTTTTGGTGTTGCAAACATACACTGAAAAAACAGTGAACCACCATGAACTTTCGGTTAATTTTTAGAAATTTGAATATTTTTAGAAAATTTTAGCTAAAAAGTATTACAAGCTTTGGCATTACGCCGTTGTCATAAAAATAAGTAAATATTTTTCGACAAATGCAAGAAAATTTATTAGAAATAACTAAGATTTTTCACTTGTTAAACAAAATTTTGTAGTTTGAAGGAAAAAATTGAAGTTCAAAATTGCAAGAATGTCTTTAGTGACATACGAAGTTCATGATGGACGCATTTTTGGTAAAATTTACAAATTTGAAGAAATTCTGAACTATTTTGTGGAAGACACGAATTTAGTTAATCTTTATGCTTCATTTGAGTATATTCTTTTCCTCGGTTTTAGTTAATTTAACTAACGTACACATAAAATTATTAGAGTAAAGGAAACTTTCCCCAAACATAATAATTCCATGAACTAAAATAAAGTTAAATTGGCTTTAGTTCGTTCTTACTATTTTTGGGAATCGTACGAAAATTTTATTTTGCTTTAGTTCATATTGATCTTATGTGTACGGTCATTGAACTTTATACCCACGTTTAGTTCATAAAATGTTTGAGACATACATAAACAAACAAAAATTTTATTGGGCTGTAGAAAATTTCGAAAAATATAATAAAATTTAACTGCAAACAAATAATTGTTTTTGCAATAAAATATAAAGTTTAAATTTAGCCGTTAAG
>PGFW01004299.1:12050-30294 GCA_003123925.1 Haematobia irritans
GCTCTTAATAGCTCCAGAATTATATCATAAGACGAGAGAGACAGTGGGGAGAGTTTTTATTAATTCTGAATAATCTTATCATTGTTAATATTTCATTTTGAGCAGAGATTAACACTTGTTGCTAATATTACGAAATATTTTTTTTGGAGTTTTTATAAGAGACCTAGCGTTTATCGGGGCCTTACCTGAGCCAACGTATACCATTCCGCATATTCTATAGTTTAGCTTCACAATTAGTCCTTAGTCCTTAAGCTTTCACAAATTTTTCCACTTCTATTAATTCTACGCCGTATTCTCCTCTTTAAATAGTCTTAAAATTACATTGGAACTTCCGTTAACCACCAGAGTTATGTTCCGCTTTCAATCAGGCTTTTGTGTTTTGGCCTTGATGATCCTTTTTTTCATATGCCTCTTTCGCCTCTGTTAACTATCAAATATTTTATTAACCAAAGTTCCGTTTCAATATTAAGACACATTGTGTAGTCTTTGGCCATTTAATAAACAACCAACTTTTCTTCGTCTTATGCTTCATGTTTCTTTCTTGCACATGAAAATAGAAAATTTTATTTTACGCCTTTTTGTTATAACAACATTCCGTTTCCGTTGGTAACGCCTCCATTAGAGAATCTTTAGATCGTGTCTGGTGGCAGTTATGGTGATTTGATTTCGTTTGCGTATATTGTGTTTCCAAAGGCCGCCATTATTAATAATTGAGGTTTTTGCATGAAGTCTGAGGATTTTAAATTTAATTGTTTTGTTTAAAATCTGCGCTTCAAAATGCTGGTAGCTTGGAAGCAATGGACATTTTCTACCTCTGACCATTGTATTTGCCTGTGGACGTGAAGAAGTATTACAATTTAAATGCTTTTGCTTTCTATTGTAATGCTTTAAATTTAATTGCTAGCATTTATAATCCAGCTCAAGGATAATAAATATTTGTCGCCAAAAATTAATAAATTAGATTAGAAATGTCCCTTAGTCTTTAGCTTGCACTCTCTCTCCCTCCTATTTGCCCTCTCATAAGTCACAAAGATTAGTATATGTTCAAAGTTGCCATTTTTGTCGATCGGACCAAAATCCGGTTCCAAAAAATTATTAATTTTAAATTTGGTTCCGATGGTCGGATTTGATGATTTTGCGTCCATTATCGTCAAGTCGGTTAATTTTGTCAAATTTTTAAATCTTGAACAAAATTTTTCTATAGAAATTAAAATTTGACAAAATTTTTCTATAGAAATAAAATTTTGACAAATTCTATTAGAAATAAAATCTTTGCCAATATTTTTGTCTATAGAATAAAATTTTGGCCCAAATATTTTAATAGAATAAAATTTTGACAAAACTACCCAAAGAAATAAAAATTGGACAACATTTTCTTATAGAAATAAAATTTTGTACAGAAATAACTTAAAAAAAAAATTTAATAAGCATACAAAATTATGCAAAATTGTACATAATGAATAAATAAATAATAAATTTTTGCGATAACTTTCTATTAAAAAATAAAAATTTTGACAAAAATTTTCTAAAGAAATTTTCTTATAGAAATAAAATTTTGAGAAAATTTTCTATAGAAATAAAATTTTGAGACAAAATTTTCTATTAGAAAAAAATTTGATAAGAAATTTTCTTTAAAAATTAAAATTTGACAAAAATTTTCTATTGAAATGGAATTTTGACAAAATTTTCCTAAGCAATATGAAATTTTTGACAAATTTTTTATTTGTAAAAAAATGTTGGGAAAAATTTCTAATAGAAATGAAATTTTGATCACAAATTTTCTGTAGAAATGAAATTTTTGATACAATTTTTATATAGAAATAAATTACAAAATTTTTCTATAGAAAGAAAACTGTTGACAAAATTTTCCAAGAAATAAAATTTGACAAAATTTGCCTATAGAAATGAATTTTGACAAAGATTTTCTATGGAAATAAAATTTTGACAAAATTTTCTATGGAAATAAAGTTTGAGAAAATTTTTATAGAAATAAAAATTTTGACAAAATTTCTATAGAAATAAAATTTTGACAAAATTTTTCTATTAGAAATAAAATTTGGACAAAATTTTTCTATAGAAATAAAATTTCGACAATATTTTCTATAGAAATAAAATTTTTTGACAAAAATTTTTCTTTAATTAGAAATAAAAATTTTGACAAAATTTTCCTATAGAAATAAAAATTTTGCACAAAATTTTCTCACTAGAAATAAAATTTCCGCAAAATTTTTCTATAGAAATAAAATTTCTGACAAAATTTTCTATTTAGAAATAAAATTTTTTGACAAAATTTTTCTATGAATAAAATTTTGACAAAATTTTCTATAGAAATAAAATTTTGACAAAATTTTCTATAGAAATAAAATTTTGACAAAATTTTCTATAGAAATAAAGTTTTGACACAATTTCTGATAGGAAATGAAATTTTGACCACAATTTTCTTATTAGAATGCAAATTTTGACAAAATTTCTTTAAAGAACTGGAAATTTTTGACAATTTCCTAAAAGCAAATGAAATTTTGACAAAATTTTCTATAAAAAATAAAATTTGGACAAACTTTTTCTTTATAGAAATGAAATTTTTGGACAGAATTATTCTATAGCAATTAAAGATTTTTGAAGAAATTGTCTACAGAAATAAAATTTGGACAAAATTTATATAGAAATAAATTTTGGACAAAATTTTCTATAGAAATAAAAATTTGCATAAAATTTTCTTTAAAAAATAAAATTTTGACAAAATTTTCTATGAAATGGAATTTTTGACAAAATTTCCTAAAGAAATGAAGATTTTTGACAAAATTTATTGTAAAAATAATGTGGGAAAATTTTCTATAGAAATGAAATTTACACAATTTTCTATAGAAATGAAATTTTTGATACAATTTTATATAGAAATAAAATTTTGACAAAATTTTTCTATAGAATGAAATGTTGGACAAAATTTCCCAAAGAAATAAAATTATTAGACAAATTCCTTAGAAATGAAATTTGACAAAATTTTCCTATGGAAATAAAAATTCTTTTGAACAAAATTTCTATGCGAAAAATAAAGTTTTGAGAAAATATTTCTATTAGAAATAAAAATTTTGACAAAATTTTCTATAGAAATAAAAATTTTGACAACAAATTTTCTATAGAAATAAAATTTTTGACAAAATTTTCTATAGCAAAATAAAATTTCGACAAAAATTTTCTATAGAAATAAAATTTTGACAAAATATTTCTATAGAAAATAAAATTTTGGGACAAAATTTTCTATTAGCAAATAAATTTTGACAAAATTTTCTATAGAAATAAAATTTCGACAAAATTTTCTATAGAAATAAAATTTCGACAAAATTTTCTATAGAAATAAAATTTTGACAAAATTTTCTATAGAAATAAAAATTTTTGACCAAAATTTTCTATTAGAAATAAAATTTCGACAAATTTTCTATAGAAATAAAATTTCGGGACAAAATTGCTTTCTATAGGAAATTAAAATTTTGACAAAAATTTTCTAAGAAATAAAATTTTGACAAAATTTTCTATAGAAATAAAATTTTGACAAAATTTTCTATAGAAATAAAATTTTGACAAAATTTTCTATAGAAAATAAAGTTTTTGACACAAAAATTTTCTATAGCAATTTAAAATTTTTTGAGCTGGAAATTGTCTTACAGAAATAAAATTTGGGGCAAAATCTTATATAGAAATAAAATTTGACAAAATTTTCTATAGAAATAAAATTTTGACAAAAATTTTCTATTAGAAATAAAAATTTTGACAAAATCTGTCTTATAGAAATAAAATTGACAAAATTTCCTATAGAATACAATTTTGACAAACATTTTTTATAAAAAAATAAAAAAAAAAAAATTTTTTGGCGGGGCAAAAGCTTTTCTATAGAAATGAAATTTTTTGACACAATTTTCTATTGAAATGAATTTGACAAAAAAATTTCTATAGAAATAAAATTTTTGACAAAATTTTTTATAGGCAAATAAAAATCTTTGACAAAATTTTCTAATGGAAATTAAACATTTTGGACAATTTTCTATAGAAATAAAATTTTGGACAAAAATTTTCTATAGAAAATTACGAGCTCAATTGTGGATAAAATGTTTGTCCAACATTAAAAAATTCAGTGTGGCAACGCTATAATGCTTCCCTTATTCTGCTTTAGACCACTCTTCTCTTGCTCTTCCTCTTTTATTCCTCAATCTTATAGTCTTAAGAAGAATAGCTTTTAATTATTTTAATGACCTTAATGTTTGCCAGCATAAAAAAAAACCCTTCTAGGCATGTTGTAGCATCTTCTCTGCCATTACAAGGAATGAAATAGGACAAGGACAAATGCCTTATACTATTATGCAAAAATCTATAAGCCGGATTAATACAGGCCCTTCTAAAATTTCGTTTGCGCATTAATTTTTGTATTTTCTAAAGAAGATTTATACTTTGTGTCACATATTCTCTCTTCCATCTCTTGCTTTTCTTTCCCTAGCATTTTCAGCTTCCAAAGAATATTGCTATACCAACAATTTTATCCTCCTTATTATTTCGGGCAGGAAAGTTTAATTCACTCTAAATTTTCTTTCCATGCGCAATGTAATTTCGTAATTCGATTGGAAGCAGTTGAGGTAGAAGGCATATTGCCTTGCCATTCTACGATTATGGCGTTTTTATATTTTCCCAACACATCCTTTGAACATGTTTCCCCTCTTATAAAAGCAGGTTTTATTGAAAGTTGAACGCCTATGAGTGACAGTATTCTGGCTTACAAAAGTTGAAATTATCAAAAAAAAAAAAAAAAATTGTTGACAAAAGAGATGAACCCAAAAAAAACCGAAACGAAAGTAAATGTACCTCTCCTCTTGTTGTAATACACGCATGCTGCCCTATTCTCCTCAGATTTCCCCTAATGCTTTCCCAACTCTCTAGTATTTAGATAGTCCTTATACTTATGCCCGCATGATCTTCACTGTTTTTTTCTTTCTCGTTTAGTCAAACAATCCTTTTGCTAGTTCTTTTGATTTCTAGTTTGATACCCCTGTTTGTAGGTTTTAATAAAACCATTTTTCGTTTTTTTTTTGTTGTCCTGCCATTTCTTGCGCAAGTGTATCGAAGAGTTGAAAAGAAGAGGCGAAGGATTCTTCGTGTGTGTTGCCAATTTTGAAGTCGAGAATGATATGAGTAGGATCCTTTTAGAGTTTTAACATTAATTTTCAATAAAACGTTACTGGCGTGGTGTTGCTGCCTTTCCCTTGGCGACAATTGGTTGTGCCCGGTAAGCGATTCATCATATGAAATGTTTCTGGGCACACAGTAACCTCTCCTAATAACAGCTTTTGTAAAGAGCTCTTTAATCATCGATTATATTTAGAAGTTAGCACCGTGTTCTGAATTGGATTTTTAAATTTACAAAAAAACCAAAAGGGCGAAAAATTAAATATTCAAAAAATATGGAAGAAGACTTTTAAAGCCCCGTAAATAAGTATAGGAGCTTACAATTAATTACTAAACAGCAATCAGTCATGTTAAGAATAATATTGCTTTTATAGGTGGTTTGGGCGGTTTCTAAGTACTCAGTCCACCAAAAAATAAAAACTTCGTTCGCTAATTTCTATGGTAGCCTTATTTGAAAAGAATTTATTTACGCTGATAATTAATTTGCTCTTGGCCTCAGGTATGTGCTGAACTATGTTTCTTACTCAGAATAAACAGCGCTTAATTGAAAAATATGAGCTTACATTCAGCCCAAGTGGGCGCAATTTGAATTACAATAAGCCAAAAAAGTCTGCGACTGCCCATTTTGTTTTGACCTAATGAGTAATAGAAAGGAGATTTCATACGGCAGTTAGGGATTTCCACCGCGTTGTCACAGTGGTAGCAATTTCTACCAAAATGCGTAGATTTTGTTACTGTTTGGTAGATTTTGGTTAGTGTTTGTTGATTGTTTTGGTAGAGTTTGCCCAAAATTATTTCCACTTCAATTAAGAGGTTACTTCAATTTTCTCTAGAAATAAAATTATGACCAAACTTCCTAAAGAAAACAAATTTTGACAAAATTTTCTATAGAAATAAAATTTTGACAAAATTTTCTATAGAAATAAAACTTTGACAAAATTTGTTTATAGAAATAAATTTTTTGACCAAAAATCTTCTACAGAATAAAGAAAACAAATTTTGGACAAATTTCTATTAGAAATGAAAATTTTGACAAAATTTTCTATCAGAAATAAAATTTTTTGACAAAAATCTTCTTCCAGAATAAAATTGTTGTCAAAATAATAATTTTTCATTAAAAAATTAAAAATTTTCTGCTAGAAATAAAATTTTGTGGCAAAAGTTTCGATAAAAATACATTTTTGGCAAAAAATTTCCATAAAAATACATTTTGGCCCAAAATTTTTCTGTATAAATAAAAACTTTTGACAAAATTTTCTATTTAGAAATAAAATTTTGACAAAATTTTCTAATTTAGAATATAAAATTTTGACAAAATTTTCTATAGAAATAAAATTTTTGACAAAATTTTTCCTAAAAGAAATAAAATTTTCTGTAGAAATAAAATTTTGGGACAAAATTTTCTATAGGCAAACTAAAATTTTGAGTAACATGTATCTATATAGAAATAAAAATTTTTTTGACAAAATTTTCTAAAGCAAATAAAATTTTTCTGTAGAAATAAAATTTTGAGTAAATTTTTTCATATAGAAATAAAATTTTTGAGTAAATTCTTCTATAGATATAACAATTTTTGACAAATTTTCTATAGAAATAAAATTTTTGACAAAAAATTTTCTATAGCAAATAAAAATTTGACAAAAATTTTTCTTATAGAAATAAAATTTTGACAAAAATTTTTCTATAGAAATAAAATTCTTTGACAAAATTTTCTAAAGAAATAAAATTTCTCTATAGAAATAAAATTTTGAGTTAATTTTATCTATTATAGAAATAAAATGTTGACAAAAATTTTCATTTAGGAAGTAAAATTTTGCAAAATTTTCTATAGAAATTAAAAGTTTTTGAAACATTTTCTATAGAAATAAAATTTTGAGCTAAAATTTTCTATATTGAATAAAATTTTGACAAATTTTTTCTATAGAAATTAAAAAATTTGACAAACATTTTCTTATAGGAATACATTTTTGACAAAATTTCTATAGAAGAATAACATTTTATGACAAATTTCTATAGAAATAAAATTTTTGGTGCTAAATTTTCTATATAGAATAAAATTTTGACAAAATTTTCTATAGAAATAAAATTTTGAAGTTAAATTTTCTATATAGGAATAAAAAAATTGTTGACAAAATTTTCTATAAAAATAAAATTTTGACAAAATTTTATTTTATTTTAAAATTTTGACAAAATTTTCTATATAAATAAAATGTTGGCAAAATTTTCTATAGAAATAAAATTTTGGCAAAATCTTCTACAGAATAAAATTTTTGGCAAAATTTTCTATAGATATAAAATTTGACCAAAAATTTTCTTTAGAAATAATATTTTGATAAATTTTTTAATAAGAATTAAAATTTTTCTATACAAATAAAATTTTCCATAAAAATAATTTTGACAAAATTTTCTATAGCAAATAAAAATTTTGACAAAATTTTTCTATTAGAAATAAAATTTTGGAGTAAAAATTTTCTATTTATAGAAAATAAATTTTTGACAAAATTTTCTATAGAAAATAAAATTTTGGACAAATTTTCATATAGAAATTAAAATTTTGACAAAAATTTTCTAAAGAAATTAAAATTTTCTATAGAAATTTAAAATTTTGAGTAAATGTTCTATATAGGAAATAAAATTTTTTGGACAAAATTTTCTACAGAAATTGAAATTTTCTGCTAGAAATAAAATTTTTTGAGTAAAATTTTCTATATTAGAAATTAAAATTTTGAAAAAATTTTCTATAGAAATGGTTAGGTTAGGTTAGGTTATGTGGCAGCCCGCGATGTATCAGGCTCACTTAGACTTATTTCAGTCCATTAGTGATACCCACAGTGTGTTTGAACTTCTTCTTCTTATCACTGAGTGCTGCCCGATTCCACATGTTAAGCTTCAATCGACAAGCGGACCTCTTTTTACAGCCGAGTCCGACGGCGTTCCACATTCCAGTGAAACCACTTAGAAGAAGCTTTGAAACCTTCAGAAATGTCACCAGCATTACTGAGGTGCGGATAATCCACCGCTGAAAAACTTTTTTGGCTGTTCGGTTCGCAGCAGGAATCGAACCCACGACCTTGTTGTATGCAAGGCGGGCATTTGCTAACCATTGCACCACGGTGGCTTCCCTTCTAGCAAATAAAATTTTGACAAAATTTTCTATCTAGAAATTAAAATTTTTGACAAAATTTTCTATAGAAATAAATTTTGACAAAAATTTTTCTATAGCTAGAAATAAAATTTTGACAAAATTTTCTAAAGCAAATAAAATTTTCTATAGAAATAAAATTTTGAGTAAATTTTCTATATTTGGAAATAAAATTTGACAAAATTTCTATAGAAATAAAATTTTGACAACCCATTTTCTTAAAGAAATAAAATTTTCTATAGAAATTAAAATTTTGAGTGTAAATGTTCTATATAGAAAATAAATTGACAAAATTTTCTACAGAATAATAAAATTTTTTCTTTAGAAGCTAAAATTTTGACAAAATTTTCTATAGAAATTTAAAGTTTTGACCACATTTTCTCATAGGAATACAATTTTGACAAAAATTTTCTATAGAAGATAACATTTTGACAAGATTTTCTATAGAAATAAAATTTTGTGTAAATTTTCTATATAGAAATAAAATTTTGACAAAATTTTCTATAGAAATAAAATTTTGAGTAAATTTTCTATATAGGAATAAAATGTTGACAAAATTTTCTATAAAAATAAAATTTTGACAAAATTTTATTTTATTTTAAAATTTTGAAAAATTTTCTAGATACAATAAATGTTTTGGGCCAAAATTTTCTATTTAGCAAATAAAATTTTTTGGCCAAAATCTTCTTACAAAATAAAATTTTGCAAAATATTTTCTATAGATTATTAAAATTTGGACAAAATTTTCTTTAGAAATAACTTATTTTGATAAATTTTTTATAGAATAAAAATTTTCTATACAAATAAATTTTCCATTAAAAATAATTTTTGAACAAAAATTTTCTATAGGAAATAAAAAATTTTGGACAAAATATTCTATATGAAATAAAATTTGAGTAAATTTTCTATATAGCAAATAAAGAATTTTAAAATTTTCTATAGAAAATAAATATTTTTTGGAAGTAAATTTTTCTATATAGAAATTAAAATTTTGACAAACATTTTTCTATAGAAATAAGAATGTTGGCCCAAAATTTTTCTATAGATATAAATTTTTCTTTTACAAAATTTTTCTATAGCAAATCAAAATTTTGACAAAAATTTTTTATTTTATTTTAAAAATTTTTGACAAATTTTGCTATACAATTAAAAATTTTGGCAAAATTCTTCATACAGAATTAAAAATTTTGCAAAATTTGATATAGAAATAAAATTTGGGCAAATTTTATTTCTTATATAGAAATAATATTTGATAGAATTTTTTTATTAGAAATAAAATTTTTGATAAAATTTTTATACAAATTTAAATTTTCCATAAATATAAAGTTTGGGCCAGATTTTTCTGTAGCAAATTAAAATTTTTTGGCCTAAAAAATTTCCATTAAAAATACATTTTTGGCAAAATTTTTCTGTAGAATAAAATTTTGGCACAAAATTTTCTTATATAAATAAGATTTTGACAAAAATTTTCTATGTAGAAATAAAATTTTGACACAATTTTCTATAAAAATAAAATTTTGACAAAATTTTCAATATAAATAGAATTTTGACAACATTTTCTATACAAATAAGCTGGACCATTACTTGCAATTTTACATTATGTTAAAAACCTTTTTTTTATTGGATACATTTTAATGCGACTAAGTTATCATGGTCGTGGGGATATACCACCATACTACCCATATTTTTTGTGCTATCAGGGAAATGTAACATCTTGATTACAAATTTGCTTTACAATTTCACAAAGCTTCCTTTCAAATTTAGCGAAAAACAAAATAAATAAAAATAAAATGCAATCACTCGATACCTCGATTCATTTACACTTTTGTGAAATTTATTTCAAGTTGTCAGTTGGCATGTTTTCATTTTAATAACGCTTATGAAAAATTGAATGGAAAAAAACAGTTTTCAAAAAATCTATTTGACTGATGTATTTGCAAACGATCTGTGCTGCCAATGCCGTGATGCTTGCCCCATTAATTACGGCATATACCGAAAATAGTCCCACAAAACACTTCACTCACGAATAACATAATTTCACGTTGCAATGTTGTAAAATAATTGTCTGACATCATATGTGAAAATGTATGGGAGAAAAAAACAAGAATTCCCCCATTACCTTCCCTTTCTGCAGAGCATTTTGGCAGAGCCTTCCTTGTGCCATCAAAAAAATAACCCGAAGAATGAATTATTTGGTTTGAATTTTGGTGGATTACCAGCCAAATTGGGCAAAAAAGTAATGGCAATATTGCTGATGCATACGTATGCTCTAAAATTGAGAGCCAAAAAAAAAACTTTGGATACGTGGCGTGTCAGGAAAGAAAAGCTCAGATTTTTTAACCCCATGGGCTTTATGGGGGGGAAAAAAAAAGGGATTTTGACACCTCAATTACTCACAAAATGCCGTTATTTATATCCACTCTAGGCCAAACAAAATGGATAACTATAAGAGCAACAAAAACTATTTCAACATCACAAAAACTTTGTTTCTTAATGAAACTGTTGACAAAGTTTTCAGGTATTTTTTAATTAACAAAAAACAATTAACACGTGGACCCAATTAAATATATTAACTGAAATGACCAGACAATCAGAAAAGTAATATTTACAGAATTTTTTTTTAATACTAAAAAAAAAGTATACAACGTTGGGCGCGCCAATTAAATTGGTGATCACATCACTCCAAATTCCAAAAGTGTGATGTCAAGGAAAGGCCATTGTTTTAAAATTTGTTCCCCATAACCATACAATTCCGTTGTTTGGGCTTGCGGCTTGGCCCGGCATCTTTTGGCCCAATAAATCTCTTAGCAAAAAACTTGATAAATTTTACTTGCAACTATACAGCTTACTAGGTTACTTCCCCTTTTTCCGGTACCATAAAGGCAAGCATCCATCATAACAGGTTCCAGAAGCCAATAGACATTTTTGTCAAAATTTTTTTGTTTCTATAGAAAATTTTTGTCAAAATTTTATTTCTTATTTGAAAAAAAAAATTTTGTCCCAAAATTTTATTTTCTATAGAAAATTTTGTCCAATTAATTTTATTTCCTCAATAAAAAATTTGTCCCAAAATTTTATTTCTATGGAAAAATTGAAATTTTTTCTATACATTTTGTCAAAATTTTATTTCTATAGAAATTGTTCAACATTTGATTCGATAAAAATTTTGGTCACATTTTATTTCTTAGAAAATTGTTGTCAAATATTTGTAAATTTCTTATAGAAAATTTTGCCTAGTATAGGAAAAAAATATTTTTATTTGCTATAGAAATTTTTCGTGCAAAAATTTTATTTCTATAGAATAATTTTTGCCGGAAAAAATTTTATTTCTATTAGAAAATCTTTTCAAAATTTTTATTTTTTATAGAAAAATTTTGTCAAAAGTTTATTCTATGACAAATTTTAACAGATCCCATAGAAAAAATTTTTGTCCAAAAATTTTATTTTCTATAGAAAAATTTTTGCTCAAATATTTTATTTCTATAGAATCCGATTATTTTGAGAAATTCTAAAATTTTTTATTTCTATAGAAAATTTTGTTCTATAGATAAATTGTTCAAAATTTTTATTCTATAGAAAATTTGGTATTTATCCATGAAAATTTTTGATTTTTTTGTAATAGATTGTAAAAAAATTATTTCTAGAAAATTTCTATATAGAAAATTTTGTCCACATTATTATAGAAAATTTTGTCAAGAATTTGTAATTTCTATTGATTGTCAAAAGTTGTCGAAGTTTTAATGAACTATAGAAAATTTTGTTGTAAAATTTTTATTTCTATAGAGAATTTTCGGTTATAAAATGTTCCTAAAGGAAATTTTTGGAAATGTATTTCTATAGAAATATTTTTGTCAAATTATTTTTATAAAAATTTTTTCAAGAAATTATTTTTCCTATAGAAAATTTTTGTTAAAAATTTATATGGAAAACTATAGAAAAATTGTCAAATTTTAATGAACTATAGAAATTTTGTCAAAAAATTTTATTTTCTGATGAAATTTTTGTCCCAACATTTTATTATGCTATTAGAAAAATTTTTTGTCAAAAAAATTTATACTATTAGAAAATTTTTGCCAAAAAATTTTAATTTCTATATAGAAAAATATTGCGTCCAAAATTTTTTTCCTAAGAATATATTTTTGCAAGAAATTTTTTTCTATAGAAAAATTTTTCTGTCAAAATTTTATTTCTATAGAAAGCAAAATTTGTTTTAAAACATTTTTAATTTTATTTTCTATAGAAAATTTTGTCCAAAACTTTTGAATTTTGCGACTATAGAAAATATGTGGGTCCCGAAATTTTTAATGAACTATAATGCAATTTTAGACTAATTTTTAGTCAAAAATTTTAACTTATTCCTATAGAAAAAATTTTGTCCAAAATTTATTTATATGAAATTGTTGTTCAAAAATTTTATTTCGATAAAAATTTTTGTCAAAATTTGTATAGAAAATGTTTCCAAAATTAACTTTATAGAAAATAATTTTTGTGTCCAAAATTTTTATCTTCTTAAAAATGTTTGCCAAAATTTTTAGACTTATAGAAAAATTTTGGGTCAAAAATTGTATTGACTATAAGAAATTTGTCAAATTTATATTACTTTAGAAAATTTTTTCAAAAATTTTATGGACTATAGTTTAATTTTGTCAATTTATTTCTTATAAGAAATATTTCTTCAAAATTATCTGTCTTTTCTTATAGAAAATTTTGTCAAATTTTATAAACTACAGAAAATTTTGTCAAAATTTTTATGGACTATAGAAAATTTTGCAAAATGTTATTCTATAGAATTTTTTTTTTTGTCAAAAATGTTATTTTCTATAGAAATATTTTTGTCAAAATGTTTATAGACTACTTAGAAAATTTTTGTCAAAATTGTATGGAACTATTTAGAAAAATTTTTGTCAAAATTTTATTACTATAGAAAATTTTGCTCAAAAATTTTTTTATTTCAATTTTATTAAACATCAATTACAACGGAAGCCGTTAAAGGCCTATTATACATGTATTGTAAATTAAAGCAAGCTATGTTAGACTTATTGTAAAACTAATTTAATTACCTTGAAATTATTTTATTAAACAAAAGTATATGCTCCCAGCCACATGAATATAAATATAATATAATACAAAAAGAATAAAAAGTCCTATAAAGTGGCTATCAGTTTTACCGTACCTCAATATGATTCAAATAGTCAATTAGTTTCTTTCTGATATTTTCGCTTACTCAAGAAACTAGAGAAAATTCTTAAGATTTCAGAAGCAATCGATTCCACAAACGAAAAACTCGGACCAGAAGGATTGTTCGTATTTATGTTTAGACTGAAATTCTCCGGTACATCAATGTGTACATTTCTTGTTGAATTAATAAAATGTAAATTCACGGCCACGTCAAAACTTCCGGGCTTCCCTGCATACTTAAAATTTTGTAAAAGTGAACAAACAGACATTCATCTTAATTATAGTTCCTGAAGGAACATCCTAAGATTATCAGGAAATACAATGGCTTAACTAGATCATTGATTCACGAACCCGTAAATTGAACACATATCGGACAATCTTCCTCACAACTACTCTCCATTTCGATCAAAGTTAATCATGACGCAGGTCCCAGGAATAAACCTCAATAACCGCTAAATTAAGCTTGAGGCATCAACAAAAGAATGCTGGCTAACCGAATGACGAACATGCTTTGGCGGTATATGCCACGCAGAGCATATAGTCATCCTCAAAGTCAGACTACCCCTATTACCCAACATACTTATAAATTTATGAATTGATTCAAAACAAAGGCTGCGAGTCAAGAATAATACCAAGGCCACCTTTAAAGATAGCAACATAATTAATTCCTGGCTGAAAAATATTTGCCTTGCTTTGGAAGCATTTATGACAAGCCATTTGTCAGATTATAAAATCCCGCCGATATATTCAAAGATGGGAGTTAATAATAGTTTCTGTAGCAATCACATTTAAATTAGAAGAAAAAAAAAATATCATACGCAAAACAAAACGGTGACAAATAAGAATTTCTCCATGGGAACAAATTATGTCATTAATAAATGCCAAAAAAAGTTTGGGCCCAAAAACATTGACCCTGGGGCTAACCAGACGTAACTCTTTCAATACTTTATCTGGAACCATTTAATAGAAACAATACTGTGACTATCTATAGGCTATGAAAAAATTAATTTACAAGCCTGTATAGAAAATCAATGTTACTGCTTGAAGTTTGTTTATAAGAATATGAAAAATTAATGCCAATCAAAATGCCCTGGTAAGCGTCAAATTGATCACTAAAACACAATCGCGGCCCTATCATTATATTCCTAAACCTTTGTCAGTAAGCGATAAATTAAGTCGTTTTCATTTTAAAATTTTTTTTCTTTAGAAAATTTGTCAAATTTTATTTCTATAGAATATTTTGTCAACATTATTTATTTCTATAGGAAAATTTTTTGTCAAAATATAATTTCTATAGAAAACTTTTGTTCTGTATTTGGCGCCCAAACATAACAGAGTGGCAAATCATAAAGTTGGCTCAGATCGCCTAAACTATGGGTCATAAATTCGTTGAAATTGGTCGATTAATTCACTGATCATCCTCAAAAAGGCATTGTAAAATGTCATCCAATTTCTGCCAAATCGTAATTTTTATTATGAAAATCTAGTTTTTGCTCATATTCCTAAACTAGAGCTTTTATTTTATTTATTTAAAAAATATTCATAAAATTTTTGGATTATTCGTATGCGCTTGAGGTCAATGAACTAATGAAACAATGCGCTGCGTTGTTGTTGTTTTTCATTATTTTTTTTTTATTGAAATATTGCTGTTCTCGGATATATCGATTATACCATCGTCGTGATCACCTTCAGCTAGATATTATATATAAATTGCTAATAATTTAAATACTTAACCATATTAACTTTTACAATGTTTAGGCAACAAAAATATAAGTTTAATTTACATTTTACAAAGTTATGGAAATTTATTCCTTAACAAAAGCAAATCATGTCTAAACTGATTGTTATTCTTAATTGTGTTTGTGATTTTCGTATTAGATTTCTCGAAATCCTATGTGCACCATCGTGTCGGTGTCGCGTTCTCTTCGAAGTTTATGCGTTCGTCCAGTGGAGTCAGTATTTATTATATGCCAGCAGCATTCTCCAATATATATCATATACTCCGCTTAAGTATTCTCTTTTCCATCGTCCAGTATTTTTCAGAACTATTTCTGGCAAATTTGGTTAAGACCTGTTGTTACCCTGTGGTTGTCGTGCAATGGCTGCCTGCACTTTTAGTGCCTGCTAGTGATACCGCAGAACACAAAGTTTTTTTCTTGCCGTTCGCCAAACTAAGGCGTTATATAAATATCGTGATTTTCCAGAAATTAGAATAGGAGTACCCGCGGATAAGAATTCCCTTGTTCATATTGACGATTCTCTCTTAGTTATGAAGCTTGTCCGTGTGCTGCCGTGGCACTGTTAGTCTCTCGAAACATTACACGCAGCACACAAAACTATTCAAACGGAGGCACACGGCGTTAAAGAACAACGGTTACGTTAACGAGGCCATGGTTACAATCATAGCGGTTTATACTATGGCGGTTTACGGTTCTAGCTTAAAACACATGATGGAATTATTAAAGGAGGGTGATGTTTTAAGAGCTTGATAACTTTTTTTAAAAAAAAAAACGCATAAAATTTTGCCAAAATCTCATCGCGTTCTTTATTTGAAACGTTAGGATCTGGTCCATGACATTTACTTTTTGAAGATAATTTCAATTTAAATGTTTGACCGCGGCTGCGTCTTAGGTGGTCCATTCGGAAAGTCAATTTGGGCAACTTTTTCGAGCATTTCGGCCAGAAAGCCGAATTTCTTCCGGAAATGTTGTTCTTCCAAAGCTGGAATAGTTGCTGGCTTATTTCTGATAGACTTTAGACTTGACGTAGCCCCACAAAAAAAGGCGTCAAATCGCATTGATCTTGGTGCCAACTATACCGGTCCTTTTCTTGAGATGAATTGTTCTCCGAAAGTTTTCCCTCAAAATGGCCATAGAATCGCGAGCTGTGTGGCATGTTAGCGCCATCTTGTTGAAACCACATGTCAACCAAGTTCAGTTCTTCCATTTTTGGCAACAAAAAGTTTAGTTAGCATCGAACGATAGCGATCGCCATTCACCGTAACGTTGCGTCCAACAGCATCTTTGAAAAAATACGGTCCAATGATTCCACCAGCGTACAAACCACACCAAACAGTGCATTTTTCGGATGCATGGGCAGTTCTTGAACTGGCTTCTGGTTTGCTCTTCACTCCAAATGCGGCAATTTTGCTTATTTACGTAGCCATTCAACCGAAAATGAGCCTCATCGCTGAACAAAAATTTTTGTCGATAAAACACATTTCGAACCGAAACACTGATTTTGGTAATAAAATTCAATTGATTTGCAACGCGTTGCTCGTTAAGTAAGTCTATTCATGATGAAATGTCAAAGCATACTGAGCATCTTTCTCTTTGACAACCATGTCTGAAATCCCACGTGATCTGTCAAATTACTAATGCATGAAAATGCCTAACCCTGCCAAAAGAATGCACCCTTTAATAACAAAGCTTTAAAACTCAATCACGATAAATTCCCTTTTCGACTATAGGATTATGAACAATGCAATCCTTGCCTCAAAGTGTGCAGAACATAATTTTTGCCCCAACAGGCAACTAAACTTACATTTCAATGAACTAGGAAAGATTGAGACAGCCAGCAGGTGCTGTGTGTAGATAATGCTAGTTTCTATGTGGCCATAGTATCTGCGGTTTTGAGTATGACATTCTTGCACTTGTCAGTCTCTAAAATATGCAGTAAATATGTCAGCACTTCCGGCAGTATTTTTTTCTCTCATTTTCTCTATGATGATGTGATAAACTTGATGCATATGAGTGAGTTATAATTTCCATGTTAGTTCGTTTTTTTTTCTCAGTCTCCTTTTCATTCCCATTCAATTTTCCCAATATGTGAATACAGCCGCCAATCAATGGTTATGGTTTATGTGTAAAGACTTGTACTCTGATTTTCCTCGTCGTGAGCTCCACTTATCTTTTGTTTGTTAGCTACGTGAACCTTTCTTTACTTAACCTGCAGGCAGCATGAGTTTTTCTATGGCTCTCTGCGGAGTTTGTATTGGTGTTTTTGTGCTTATCCACTGGCCGTAGATATTCTCTTTATTTGCACACAGGGGCAACATCAGTGTTGGGTTATTACCCATTTACCTATATGGATGACCGAATTTTAAAAAAAGGATTCTCTTTTATTTGAAAATGCTATAACACTGTGTGGTGATATTTTAGGAATAAAGATAAGTTTTGAAATAAAGTTTGGGAAAATATAGATGATCTCAATGTGGCGATTGTCAGCACACTCTTTAAAAGGTAAATTACGAGCTAATAATCACTTTTTGTTACTCTGTATAGCTAACACTCTCTTGGGTATCTTCGGATTCTCTCTCCACTGCTCTAAAACTAGGTTCTCAAACGATATGTATAACAAGAAGCCAAAATACAAAAACAACCAAGGCAACACACAACCAATCAGCTATTCAAATTAAAAACAACAAAGTTCAATTACTCATCTAAAATTTAAATCATTTTAAAAAAATAAAAGCGATTCAAACATCTATCTACAGAAAATTATCTTTTACTGTAAGCCTCATTACAGTGAAAGTCAAATTACTGAAATCCGTTTTTAAATCTTCAAATTGGTTGCATAGGGACGATATTCGTTTTCAAAAGCTCCGTCCTTGGGGGTTGTGTGAGAAGTGTATCCTCCAATGGGTAATAGAATATAATAAGTTTGTAATACTTCTGATTCACACTAATAGCAATTTCTCATCATTCCTTTGAGAAGACACATTAGCCATAAAAGAACTTCTGAGATTTTTTT
>PGFW01004301.1:0-10005 GCA_003123925.1 Haematobia irritans
CGGTTTCACGTTTACGTATAGCCCCTATATAATCGATCCAGATTTGGCTTGCGGTAGCCTCAAAGAGAAGACAAATTTTCATCGATCTGGCTGACAATTTGGAAATTGTTTGGTATATAGTCTGTAATTTTCCAATTGACCTAATAATCCATAATCAAAAATCGATAGCCTTCAGTGCTACAATTAACTTTATAATTTTTATAGCTATTTCAATTATTGAAACATGTAATTACATAGTAGGTAAAATATATGAATTAATTTAATGCATTATTGTTAAACAAACACACTTAGTACGAATCTATAATAGTAACAAACTCATTAAAATCTAATACAAAGTCTTGCTTTAAGCTTCTGTATTATTATGTATTATATAAGCAAAATATAAATAAACTTTGCCTCCATACCGAGCTTCTAGAAATGTTGGGTACAAATAAGCCCAACATTTTTTATTGGCCCTTAAAGAAATTTGTTGACAGACAATATAATATGAATAACACATTTAAGTCCATTGAGATTCAATATTAACGAAAAGTTATATACTTTAATTAGTGCTGAATTGGTTATCGTCAACTATCGAGCTACCTCAATACACCCTTTCTAGTCTCTCGAATAATCCGCTATGCAGTCTCCCTGGGAATTTTTCTGTAGTCAGGCGGTGACACATAGTGGATGACAACATAAAATAATAGAGATTTCAAAAACTTATTTGATCAATTTTATCGGCTAGGTGGAATTTTCAATAAAACTCTTGCTAATACTAATATTAAAGAAAAAAAATAATTTCTTCCGGAACACGAAATTTTAGACAAACTTTCTTTGTCTAGATTATTAATAAATTTTTCTGATGTACTTTCCCTATTTTTCATGAAGCTCCGTTAGTTGCTACGTAGCTAACGGAACTTTTTAAACCGTGCTATGTACATATTCTGTATCTTTGCGTAATAATTATTCCATATTTTTGTTCGGTTAAAGTGAACGGAGAATTTTTCCATTTTTCTTTCCTGTCTAACTGGCAGTTAAAAGTGCCTAACGGAGCTACATGAAAATGGCCGTTTAAATTAAGTTTTTGATAAATTGGTGCCGGCTAAATGATATAGTTATTCGGGTGGCCCGGCTTTAAAAATATGCTTTAAAATATGACTCTCCGTTGTTCATATGTCATCGGAAGCTGGTGGAAAATCGGCCTCATTGTTCTGAGCCGTTCTTTTCCACCACTTCGTAATTGCTTTTGGCTATGCTTTTTTTTTCTGGGACTAAAAAATATTCCGAAATAAGTGTGCCACTGCAAAGAAAGCTAATTTATTCTGAGGAACTAAATTTTTAAATAAAAGTTTTCTTTGAAGCTAAAAAGTTGCGTGTTTTTTTAAGCAAATAAAAAGGCTAGAAACGTTGCATTCGTTTTGTCAAAAAATGGGGAATTAGTTTTGTTAAAATCTCACTTCCGGGGTATTTTTTCCTTTCGGGTGTTAGGTTTCGTCATTTTTTCATATTAAAAAATCCTACTGGAAAATACTTTTTGTGGCGTTATGAAAGCTGAGATTCAGCCCAAGATGAACCTAGTTCTCGTGTACGCACGCCATCTCAGTTTTGACACATTGCGGCCGCGTAGTTAAAATTTTTTGAAACAAGGAATTTCCCAATTGCGTTTTTTCAACAAATTCTTTTTCTAATGAAAACTTTTTGAGTATGCAAAGCTGATCTCAAGCCCTTTCCAATGAAACCTTATGTCTCTTATATGGCACGCGGACTTAATTTTGCACATTCGGGCCCAGTTGTCAAAAAAGTTTTCCGAAACCGCCCCTCGTAGGTAGCCATCGCATCTGTAAAAACTAAAACGAAATCAATGCGATTTCACCGTTTCAATTTTAGTCTATTACATTGGAAAAAATGTCGTGAATTTTGTTCATTTTTTCAATGTTTTGTTTTTATTTGGAATGCTTCCTCTCTTTCTCTCAAGTAGCCCATCTTTAACAAATCCTCAATGCGCATTTTTTCGTACATTTATTTGTATTTATTCAAGAAGCCTAGGTGTTTTAATTAAATCCAAAGTGTATGTGTGTTGTGAGGAGGATGTATATATAAACAATTGCCGATAGCAGCTTATTTACATTGAAATACTTTTGATTACATTTTACTTTTTCTCTATATTTGTTTGTACGCATATTCTGAAGATATAGTTGAATTTCCATTTTGCTTTTTCGTAAACCCTTTTAACGCTGTTGTGGGCAAATTTAATGCCAACAAAGCTTCGAAACACTTTGAAAACTTTTGACAATTATTAAAAGTCCTAATGAACAAATTTATTTTGTTCTCGCCAGCTTCAACATCAGGGCTACACAATGAGTTAAGGGGGGTAAAGCTACAAGGGATAAAAGAATAAAAGCCGTTATAAGTGTGTGGAATAAAAAACAATTCATAGTGTTGAGTATTTTAGATTGAACATTTGCCATGTTCTTAAAATATTTGAAATTTTTTTTGCAATGTTGCTCCTCTCTCTTGGGTCTAAGGATTTCCTTTTATATAATCTAAGGTTCCTCCCTTAAAGCCCAACAAGCTGAGATTATTACACACTAAGAAAAAATATTCTTTCATCCGAAACGAAATTGTTAAACCAAAGAAATTTTCTTTTTATGGGGGGGGGGGGCGCAAATCATTGTCTCTAAAGATTAAATTATAGTATACCCAAAGGCTCATACAGGAAGCATAAGCAACATTGAATTTAGTTATTCTATATGTCATAGTTATACTCCTTTTCATCATTCCGTATTACAAATCCCTTTCTTCTATTCACAACTATGCTGCGATGTTCAACGAAACTGCTATTAATTTAAATGATAATTAAATTCTCAAACAAGACATCTTTGAAGAAACGTTAATTTGCCAACACTTTTAGATTGTTGGTAATTAGAAATGCAAATTGTTTGCTAAATAATAAAACTAATGTCAGTTTTAAAAGGAATATTATGGATTTCTAGTCCAGTGAATAATTGAAGTTGTTCATGTCAAGTTAATTTCGAACTGTAAAAGTCCTCTATACGATTAAATGGTTGTTTTGCCAAATTAAGACAACATTTCAAGTACACTGCACGGAGTAGAGTGAAATGTTTTGAAAAAAGAAAATTTAAACGATTATATCAACAGCTGTTTCAAATAAAAATATGAAGACATGGCAAATTTGTATATACTGATAGAACATGAATTGAATGTATGAACATTCTGTTCATAGATTGAAGTGGAATATATTTTGCCGATAAAACAGTGGAAAATACCTTCAAAACTCTTGCATAATGAGAAATATTTTGCCTTAAGATAACTTATTTGCACCTTTGTCTTGAAGTGTGGAGTACTGGAAAAAATATAATAAATATAAAAACCGTGTACAATAAGAATTGAACTTATTAGTGATACTATGGCGTCATTATTTCAAGTCAAATGGACAAATAGCGTTTTGGTTCCCACTTAAAAGATCGTGATTTAACACGCTGCCAAACAATATTTATCACTGTAATGATTTCAGGCTAAATATTAGCCTCGAATTACTCAGCATATGCCAGAGCACGGCGGCCGCTTTCAGAGGCTCCCCCCTATTCACCAACTTTGGTGTAATCAAACTTTTTACAGGGTATCCCCGCGACTTGTCGCAAGATTGCTAAACGTCGTTAAACGTCACTACATGTTCGTAAATGTAGAAAAGCAGCAAACGTCGCAAACATCGCAAACTCCACATACTTCGGACCTTCAGATAGGTTATAGGGGGAAAACACCGTTGTGAGAAATTGTTAGCATTATTCGGGGTTCTACCCCAGTTCGATCGCAAACACCCAAAAAGTTTTTTCGAAACGGTAGTGTTTATTCTCCTCCAGTACATGCTGGTGACATTTCTTGAGTGCATTGTCTAATAGTGCGTTTAACCGCAATCTGGACGCCGTTCGACTCGGCTAATAAAATGGAGATCCTTAGTCATCAGAGACGGTCGTATCAAACTTTTTTAACGTGTTGCGACTGTTCAGCAAAGTTGTAAACGCTCACATACATGTCGTAAATTGAGAAAAAGTAGCAAACGTCGCAAACTCCGAAATACTTCGCGACCCTTTCAGTAGGGCCACGCGAATGATATACAGATGCGCATATATTGCGAAGCAAGTTTCAATTTCAGGAATTGTTCATTTAAAAATTTAAAAAACTCTGAGAACTATAGTTATTTCAATTGGAAACTCGAACGCCAAAATTACTATTAACTATCGACGGTTCGGTACTCGCTCGATAGTTAACCTTCACAAATTACTGCAGAAAAACTGAAGGAAGGAAAACTAAGTTAATTGCTGTTTAGAGAGAATTTTTATAAAAATTATCCTTTTGCTTATTATAGCCCCAACTTCCATACTAATTTTTTATGATCAGCCGGCTGTATGCCGAAATAAATATCGAAACAAACAATATCTCTTTCCTATTTGACCACTGTCAAAAACCTTTTTTTCGGAAGGTTCAAGTGTAGGTTGCATTGTGATTTAATGAACTGCCTGAATTTATTCTGATAAATTGGTTATAGTTTTGCTTGCAAGTAGAGATGCTGACCGGAGGAATGTGGTAATCCGAAACGTGCGTCCATCCAACCATCTTGCAGTCATATTAGGGCTTTGTCCAAATAAATTTTGAAGCAAAAACAATTAATTCTTCAATCTGTTGGTTAAGCTACACTTGTGCGTTTAGTCAATGTTAAACCATAACATTGGACAACAAAACAATGCTTAAAGAACAGAAACCAACAATAACAAAAAAAACGCATTGAAATAAAATTTTTTGAAAAATTTTCTATAGAAATAAATTTTTGAAAAATTTTCTATCAGAAATAAAATTTTGACAAAATTTTCTCGTATAGAAATAAAATTGACTAAAATTTTTTCTATAAGAAAATAAAATTTTTACATTTTTCAACGAAATACGATTTTGACAAAACTTTCTGAAGCGAATAAATTTTTTGCAAAAATAATATATTTTTGGTTAAGATTTTTTTCGACCGTGACTAATGATTCGCATTATTTAAGTACTCCGATCGATATCATTCTTATCAAGAAAGTGTCGTGGTGTAAGCGTATAACTAGGGATCAACATGCTTTTTCGACTTGAATATCTTTTGGAAATTCAAGCATAATCGATGAACTCTGTTTGTTTTTGCACAAATTTGTAATAGGCTATTAGGTAAAAACAGTTTGTTAAAGACTTTCTCAAATAATAAAATATATTGTCAAACTATATGCTTACCATAAATCTAGATACTCGCGCTCAAAATGTCCTACACAAAAGGCCGACTAACAAGGGGGGGGTATTACGGGTCATTAAGCCGTCAGGAAGGCCTCTGGGGAGGGGGCTTAGACCGCGCCACCGGACAAATTTTAGTCTCCCCCCCTGAACAAATCAGTAATTGATATTAAACTGTTTTTTCATAACCATGAAATATCCTTAATACGCGCTGCAAAAAAGAATCTTCCAAAAAAAGTACACACAAAAACATTTTTTTCTGATTTCAATCACGAAATTAATTGATCAATTAATTTTTAATTGAAATGTCTTCAATCACGAATATGAAAAGTATCAAATCACAGTTTTAATTGGGCCATAGGAAAAAATCTTGCATTAAAATAATTAATTGATTTTCTTTGCAAATTTCAACTAAATTTTTAATTGATTCAGATTAAAAATTTAATTTGATGCTGTTGGAATGCCAAACTCAATTAATGTTCAGCTTATTTAAAAAAGGGCGCCGCTAAACTATTTTCAATTACTTTTCTGAAAAATTGAATTGAGAAAATTTTTAAAAAAAAAGTTTCATCACTTTTTTTTTAAACTGAATTAGCTCTTCCGAATTTGATTAACAAAGTTAATTGTATCAATTAATTTTTTAATTAAAATCTTTTAAATTTTTCTATCATTTGACTTAATTAACTTAATGTTTTCTACTCGATGATTAACAAAATTAATTGTATCAATTAATTTATATAATTGGGAAAAAATGTTCAACTTCAATTAACTTTTTTAATTGGAAATATTTTGGTGACATTTTTTTCTGTTGTAGCTGAAAACTGTTCATTCTTTGTGTCGGAAGTGGTGCAAAATTGACGCATAAGCCGTATGAATTTAAGATAGGCATACTTCATTAGACGGATGCCCACCATTTCAAACATACCGTTGCCACTGATTGCATCACTTCTTAAGGTGTGATCCGAATAAGCTGTTGAACCTTAAAATTTGGTGTTATTTTCCAAATACAAATAATGGGAAATTGGAACGTTTGACCTTAAAATATTTTTCAAAAATTCGCAATTTTCATGGAAATTTTTCTTAGAAAAAAACGAGTTATAAAGATTGAATTAACAACACTTCCTGTGCTTAGTTAAAATAATTAATTCTTTTTGTGAGGACATTTTTGGAAGTGCTTTGTAAGTTGTGCCTTATTTGAATTTTTTGATTTTAGTTGGCATTTTCAAGAAGCTTTCACATCAACATAGATTTACTTAGATTTAATCTTATAATTACAGTATGTGAGTCAGTTGAATGCCTAGTTAACAAGATGATAATAAACAAGGCGAATAAAAAATAAAAAATTAAATTTATAAAAATAATAATTAATAGACAACAATAAATAATATACATTAAAAATAAAAAAACAATTAGATTACAAAATTTTATGGGCAAAAAACCAAAAAAGATAAATAAATGAAAAGTAAAACAGAAAAAAATATTTATAATAATAAAAACAAGAATTTAAAATTAAAAATAAAAATTAAATAAGAATAAATTTAAAAAACAAAGTTAAATTTAAAAACTCAAAAAAGACAATAAAAAGCTACGATAAGTTTGAAAAATAGTTAAAAATTGATTTTTTAAAGGTATTAGCGTACGCCAATGATCTGGACTTGAATGGAGGTAATTGACGTCTCAAAACGCCGTAGGAGGTTGTTATAATAGGGTAGCCTTTATAACAACCATCCAATTTTTTTGCTGGGAAAAAAGTTTGTGGAACTACTTCTTACGAGGCGGTTCGGAACCTTCATAGCCTTAATCAATGCAAAGAGAATCAGTTAGTTTTTCAAAAAAATAATTTTTATTTTTTCATATAATCTCCTGCAAACTTCCAATACACTTAGTCAATGCTTTTCTTAGCAATTTTATCCATTGATTAAATAGTTTTTGCTCGAGGTCTTCAAAAATAGTGGTTCTGCAATTGTAATTTGCATCTGCATCTATTTGAGGCAAAACACGTTGCCAGCAAGGATTTTTTTTTCATTTGGGAACAAGTAAAGTCACTGGAGCTAAATCCAGGGAGAGTAAGGTGGGTGGTCAAGCAACTCGATTACTTTAATTCGTTTGATTTTTAGCACATTGTTGAAACACCTCATGTTGCGGGAAGAGCTTATTGTGCTGCGTGCGTGTCATTGCATGAAAAATTATTTTTGTGTTGTAGATCAGGACCGTTTTTTCTCGAATTGTAACATTTTAATTGATCCAAAAGGGTTGCATAATACTCTGAATTTTTTGTTTTACCCTTTTGCAGATTGTCAATCAATAAACATACCTTTGAAAGTCCCAAAAACACCTTGCCATAACCTTATCAGCCGAACCTTGAATTGTTTTTGCCTTCTTTGGGGCACTTCTCCAGCTTTTCAGTCAATTGTTTTGGATTGTTCTTTTGTTTCTGGAGTATAGGTGGTGGATCCATGTCTTTCATCAACAGTTCTGAAACGAACGCTTAAAATCCATTTTATTTCGCTTAAAACGATCCAAACAAGCTTGAGAAATGTCCATTCTTATGCGTTTTTGACCGGCACCCGTCTTGCAGAAAGCTTTTTCATCTGTAGTTCTTCATGCAAAATTAAATGGACTCGATCATTTTTAGCATTCCAATGATATTAGGCAATTCTCATGCACTTTTATTTTTCGTCGATTAATTTAATTACCAGTAACCATGCCACTTTTTGGCCCTACAATATGTCTGTTGTTGTTGCTGTTTTGGGACGTCCATACGTGGTTCATCTTTCAATGCTTGTGCGGACACGTTTAAATTCAGCAACCCCAATTTATTTACTGTTTGCATATGAAGGAGCGCTCTTCACCTAACACCATTCATCATGATCATTTATGAATTTTTTTGTCCGTTTAAACCTTTTTTATGGTAAATATTAATGACAGCACGCATTTCTTTGATTGTTTCTCGCATTGTAAAAAAAATTCTGTGGATGGAAGTTTCCAAAACACTTTAACTTTTTTCTGTTCTATACCGCGCTTTTTGTGCAGGCTAAGAATTTTCCGAACTGCCCTTCGTAGTTGCTTTATTATAATTAATTGTCTAGTAAGCTGAACGTCAGATTTTTTACTTTATTTTTATCTAACTTTAACTTGAACCTATCACTTCAGTCCACATTATTGTTAATTATCTAGCTACGCTACTGATTGGACAGGTACTGATCATTGCGTGAAAATGTATCTGAAAAAGTACTATAGTCACTGCATTTTCCATCCTTGATTCAACCCATTTAAACACAGATAGAGGATTAAATGTGGTATACGTCTGGCACATGAATGAGCGGAGGGTTACCCCAAAACTTTTATTTATGTTGAAGTCCAAAGCATTATTGAATTACACCTCAATTGAACTATTAGGATTAACGGAACAGAGTGTCCGACAAAGTACGAGAAAATTTTCATATACAAGAAATTATTATTTTTTTTTGTTTGTTGTGAGAGCACGATTGCCACAGTTGTGTAGAATGGTGATTTTTGTTATGCTTAGTAGATTTTGTAGATTTCTTGATATTTGGTTAGATTTACAAATATTTCTCTCCTACTAAGAGTGTTACTTACACCATTTTTCTATAGCGAATAAAATGTTACAAAATTTTCTACTAGAATTAAAATGTTGGACAAAATTTCCTTATAGAAATAAATATTGATCAAATGTTCTATTAGGTTAGATTATTCAACAAATTAGAAAATTTTTAAATAATTTTTATTCTTATGAGTTTTGACCCAAAATTAATTTAAATTCTGTTGAAACATATTTTTTCTCTGTTGAAAAGTAACTAACTTACCCCGGTGAGAAAGTTAACTTAAATTGTTAGTTCATTTTTTGAGTATTATCTACAATGTGTTGTTTAAAACAAGGAAAACTCAATGGCTTTTATTTATATTAGCTACCATATTATTGGGATTATACCTTTTCACAAAAGAAAAATCATTGGTGCAAATCATGACATATTAACCTTGCTGTTAGTTCATTCTTATATGTTTAAGAAATGTACCGACGCGTATTTTCCTACAATACCCATATTTCAGACATACTTTTTGGGTAAGGAAATTTTCCTTTGGGATGTGGAAAATTTCAAATAAAATTATACAAAATAAAGCAAAATAATTTTTTTCGAAGTCAATTTTGACCCGAAAAAAACCTACTATGTTCTCATATTGACAGATGTCACAGATTAGAGACTGGAGAGTTAGTTGAGACAGTAGGCATTGATACAGCACGCCTGGATCAGATCCTGCTCTCAATTGCGGGCATCGATAAACGATTAGTGCATTAAGCTCGCAGAACTGCACTATGTCCAATTACTGGAATGATGCGACGTTTAATTGAATTGAAAAGTCGCCACTTGGCAAAGAAAACATTATTTTATTCATTTATAATAACTACAAATTACAATAAAAATAATTTTCCTCTGATGTTTAAGCTACTCTGGTAGTTTTGTCAACACATGGATTTAAACTGAAATATTTATATTGCTTACTTATTTTAACTTTGCCACTATGATATATTCATTTACTAATTACCAGTGATTTATCATCAGCGTAGACTATACACTTTAAATATTTCATGAACAAAAATACCCCTTCGACGTTGTTCCAGAAAGTCGTCTCCTTATAGTTCAAAATGATTAAAATTATCTCTTAGATAAACTAGTTGTTGTTGGTAGACCTGTCATCATCTCAGCATGCACAAATTAAGGTCAC
>PGFW01004301.1:10030-21256 GCA_003123925.1 Haematobia irritans
AAGATAGAAGATATTCATATAATGTAAGGAAATGAGAACCTACTTGTTTTAACTGCTATATATTTTTCAGTGTAAATAGGCTACCCTGCGGAAACCAATGCACAATATTATATATTCCTG
Organism: Haematobia irritans; assembly: GCA_003123925.1. NCBI lineage: Eukaryota > Metazoa > Arthropoda > Insecta > Diptera > Muscidae > Haematobia > Haematobia irritans. Next base: position 10,151 of record PGFW01004301.1, read on the forward strand.
CGTAATTTTGCCAATGACCTAATAATCGATAATAAAATCGATACGGCATTGCAGTGCTACAATTAACTTTATAATTTTTATAGCTATTTCAATTATTGAAAACATGGTAATTACATAGTTAGGTAAATATATTGAATTAATTTAATGCATTATTGTTAAACAAACCACACTTAGTAGCGAATCTATAATAGTAACAAACTCATTAAAATCTTTAATACAAAGTCTGGGCTTTGCTTTTGTATATAATGTATATATAAACAAAATATAATACTTTGCTCCAATAACGAGGCTTTCTATGAAAATGTTGGGTAGCAAAATAAGCCGCAACATTTTTTTATTGGCCCTTTAAGATAAATTTGTTGACAGACAATAATAATATTGATAAACATTAGTCCATTGAAGATACAATATTAACTGAAAAGTTATATATTTAATTACGTCTGATTTTTGTTCGCACATGCAGTACTTCAATACACCTTTCTTTAAGTCTCGATAATCCGCCGTATGCAGTTCCCTGGGGAATTTCTGTAGTCAGGGTGACACATAGTTGAGGACAAATAAAATATAGAAGATTTCCAAAAACTTATTTTGATGAAGTATGAACAAATCAATTTAATCGCAGTCGTGGAACTTTCAAATAAAATCTTGCTAATACAATATAAAGAAAAAATAATTTCTTCCGGAACGAAATTTTAGACAAACTTTCTTTGTCTAATTATTAATAAATTTTTCTGATGTACCCCCATTTTCATGAAGCTCCGTTAGTGCTACGTTAGCTAACGAACTTTTAAACCGTGCTATGTACATATCTGTCATCTTGCGTATATATTCCATATTTGTTCGTTAAAGTGAACCGGAGAATTTACCAAATTTTTCTTGCCTGTTAATGGGCAGTTAAAAGGCTCCAGGTAAAGGTAAGGTAAGGTTAGGTGGCATGCCCGAATGTTCAGGCACACCTTAGACTATTCAGCCATTGTGGATAGCACATTGGTGAAACTTCTCCTCTTATCACTGAGTGCTGCCGAATTCATGTTAAGCTCAATGACAAGGGAGCCTCCTTTTTTATAGCCGATCCGACGGACGTTCGCCACATTGCTGTGAAACCACTTTAGAGAAGCTTTGGGAAAACCGCTCAGAAATGTCACCAGCATTACTGAGGTGGGTATAATCCACGTTGAAAACTTTGTGGTGTTGCGGTGCGAAGCGGAATCGAAACGCCACGACCTTGTGTAATGCAAGGCGGGCAATGCCTAACCATTGCACGCAGGCGGTGGCTGCCCTTAGTTTAAAGCCTAAGCGGAGCTACATGAAATGGCCGTTAAATTAATAGTTTTGATAAATTGGGCGGTAAATTTTATATATTCGGCTGGCGTGCTTAAATATGACTTTCCCATTGTCATAAATTGTATCTCGGAAGTGGTGGAAAATCGGCTGCATTGTTTCTTGAGCCGTTTTTTCGACCACTTCGTATTGCTTTATTGGCTTATGCTTTTTTTTCTGGGACATAAAAATATCCGAAAAAGGTGCACTGCAAGAAGAGCTTTTATATTCTGAGGAACTAAATTTTTAAATAAAGTTTTTCCTTTAGAAGCTAAAAAAGTTGGTGTTTTTTTTAAAAAGGGCAATAATAAAAAAGGCTCAGAAACGTTGCATCGTTTGGTCAAAAAAATGGGAAGTAGTTCTTTGTCTAAAATCTCATTCCGGGGTATTTTTCCTTTGGGTTGTAATTCGTAATTTTTCAATATAAAAAATCGCGCACGAAAAATACTTTTTTGTGGGGTATGAAAGCTTGAGATCAAGCCAGATGAACCTAGTCTTGTACGCGACGCGATCTAAGTTGTTGAAACACATTGGGCAGCGGTAAGTAAAAAATTTTTTTGAAAAAGAATTTCCAATTTGCGTTTTTCTACAAATACTTTTCTAATGAAAACTTTTTTGAGTAATGAAAAGCTGAGCTCAAGCGCCTTTCCAATGAAACCTGGTCTCATATAATGGCAAGCGCGGCTTTTAATTTTGGCACATTTGGGCCCAGTTGTAAAAAAGTTTCCGAACCGCCCTCGTAATAGCAATCGCATCTGTAAAACTAAAAACGAAATCAATGAGATTTCAGGTTTCAATTTATGTCTAATTACATTGGAAATGTGGTGAATTTTTTGTCATTTTGTCCAATGTTAGTTTTTTTTGGAATGCTTCGCCTTCTCTTTTCCTCAAGTAGCCCATTTTACAAATCGCTCAATGGATATTTTCTAATTTATTGTTATTTTATTCAAGAAAGCGCTAGTGTTTTTAATTAAATGCAAAGTGTAATGTGTGTGTGAGAGTGTTATATTTAAACATTTGCCATAGCAGCTATTTTACATTGAAATACTTTTGATTAACTACTTTTTTCTTATATTTGTTTTGTACGCGTATTGAAGATATAAGTTGAAATTTCCATTTTTTGCTTTCGTAAGCCGCTTTAAGCTGTTGCTTCTTGGCAAATTTAATGCGAAAAAGTTCGAAAACACGTATTGAAAACTTTTGACAATTTAATAAAAGTCGCTAATGACAATTATTGTTCTCGCCAGTTCAACATCAGGCTACACAATGAGTAAGGGGGGCTAAAGGCTACAAGGGATAAAAGCGTTAAGTGTGTGGAATTAAAAACAATCATAGTGTTGAGTATTAGGATGAACATTTGCCATGTCTTAAAATATGACATTTTTTGCAAGTTGCTTCGCTCTCGTCTTGGGTCCTAAGGATTTCCTTTTATTAATCATAAATTTTTCTCCTTAAAAAGCCAATAAGCTGAGATATACACACTAAAGAAAAAATATCTTTCATCCGAAAAGCGAAATTTTAACCAAAGAAATTTTCTCTTTTTTGGCAATCTTTGGTCTCTTTAAAGAATAAAAATATATTATACGCGCAAAAGGCTGCAATACAGGAGCAGGTTTTAGCAAACATTGAAATTTACTATTCATATGTCATTAAGTATACTGCCTTTTCATCATTCCGGTATACAAATGCCTTCTTCTACTATGTTGCATGTTCATACAAACTGCTATTTAATTTCTTAAAAATGATAATTAAATTCTGCAAACAAGACATCTTTGAAGGAAACGTTAATTTGCCAACATCTTTTAGATTGTGTAAATTAGAGAATGCAAAATTGTTTTGTAAATAATAAAACTAATGTCAGTTTAAAAGGAATATATGGATCATAGTCGCAGTGAATATTGAAGTTGTTTTCATTGTCAAGAGTTAATTTTCGAACTGTTTTAAATTAGCTTGCTATACGTTAAATTGGGTTGTTTTGCTGCAATTAAGACAACATTCAAGTACACTGGCAGCGGGTAGAGTTGAAATGTTGAAAAAAAAGAAAATAAACGATATACTCAACAGCTGTTCAAATAAAATATGAAGACAATGGGCAAATTTTGATATACTTAGTACATTTTTGAATTTGATGTTATGAAACATTTGTTCTAGATTGAAGCTGGAATATATTTGCGCATGACAGTGGAAAATATTCAAAACTCTTGGCATATATGCAGAATTATTTTGCCTTAAGGAACTATTTTCGCACTGTCTTGAAGTGTGGAGTGAGTGGATAAAATATAATAAAATATAAACGTGTACAATAGAGAATTTGAAACTTATTAGTGTACTATGGGTATTATTTTCAAGGCAAAATGGGCAAATATGGTTTTGGGTGTGCCACTTAAAAGATCGTGAATTTAACACCGCGCAAACAATACTAATGCAACTGTTAATGATTTAGGCTGGAATATAATTAGCTGCAGAGTTACTCATCATATTGCCAGAAGACGGTCTGTATCAAACTTTTTAAGTTTGCGAGCTGTCCCGCAAAGTTTGTAAACGTCGTAAACGTCACATACATGTCAATAAATGTAGAAAAAGTAAGCTAAACGTCGCAAAACATCGCAAACTGCCAAATACTTAGGACCGCTTCAGATAGGGTTATAGGGGGAATACACCGTGGAGAAAATTGGTAGCATGATTCGTGGGTTCTCCCAGTTTCGACCGAACTAGCCAAAAAGTTTTTCAAACGGTGGTTTATCTGCCTCCCAGTAATGCCTGGTGACATTTCTGAGTGCTTCTCTAAGTGGTTTTTTAACCGCAATCTGGAATCGCCGTTCGAGCTCGGCTATAAAATGAGATTCGCTTGTCATTTCAGAGACGGCTCTGTATCAAACTTTTTAAGGTTTGCGGACTGTGCGGCAAAAGTTGTAAACGTGTACGTCACATACATGTCGTAAATGTGAAAAAAGTATCAACGTCGCAAACTCCGAATACGTTTCGGAGCCCTTCAGGTAGGGCAGCGTGAATGAATATAACAAGATGATGATATTATGGCGAAGAAGTTAGTCAATTCTCAAGGGAATGTTCATAAAATTTTAAAAAACTTGAGAATTAGTTATTTCAATTGAGAACATCGAAGCCTTAAAATTATATATAACTACTCGACGGTCGGTACTCGCGTCATAGTTTAAGCCTTTCAAGCAAATTACTGCAGAAACTGGAAAGGGAAGGAAAACTAAGTTAATTGCTGTTTAGAGAGAAATTTTATAAAATATCTTTTTTTGCTTATTATTAGGCCAACTTCATACTAATTTTTTTTATGATAGCCGGCTTAAAATGCGCGAAATAAAATTCGAAAACAAACATTAATCTCTTTTCCTATGCCACTGTCTAAAAACCGTGGGGACCTTTTTTCCGGAAGGTTCAAGTGTGGTTTTGCATTGTTGAGTTTTAATGAACTGCCTGAATTTATTCTGATAATTGGTTGATAAGTTTTTTGCTGGCAAGTAGAGATGCTGAGGAGGAATGTGGTTTAATTCGCGAAAGCGTGGGCGTCCATCCAAACCTATCTTGCAGTCTATATGGGCTTTGTCGCAAATAAATTTGACAAACATTCCTTTCATCTGTTGGTTAAGCTACACTTTGTGGTTTAGTCAATGTATAACCATACATTGTACAACAACAATGCTTAATTAGAATAAAACCAACAATAACAAAAACAAAACGAATGAAATAAAATTTTGATAAATTTTCTATAGAAATAAAAATTTTGAAAAATTTTCTATAGAAATAAAAATTTTTGACAAAATTTTTCTAATAGAAATAAATTTTTGATAAATTTTCTATTAGAAAATAAATTTTTACATTTTCAAGCAGAAATACGATTTTGACAAGAACTTTCTGAAGAATATAATTTTTTGCATAATAATATATTTTTGGTAAGATTTTTTTCGACGTGACTAATGATTCGCATTATTTAAGTATTGGCCGCGCGATCGATTATCTTTCTTATCAAGAAAAGTGTTCGTGTGTAAGCGTAAACTAGGATGCACATGCTTTTTTCGACTTGAAATTGTTGAAATTCAAGCAAAATCGGTGAACTTGTTTGTTTTGGCAAAATTTGTAATAGGGCTATTAGTAAAAACAGTTTTTGTTAAAGGGACTTTCTCAAAAATAATAAATATTATTGTCAAAACTATTGTACAGTAAATCTGATATCGGCTCAAAATGTCTACCAAAGGGACTTAAATCAGGGGGTGGGGGGGGGGGGGGGGGGGGGATATTACGGTATAAGCGTAGGGAAGGCCTCTGGGGAGGGGGCTTAGACGCCCCGGACAAATTTTAGTCTCGGCCCCCTGAAAAATAGTATTGATATTAAAAACTAGTTTTTCATAAATGAATTTATCTTAATAGAGCTGGCAAAAAAAGAATCTCGTCAAAAAGTACACACAAAAAACATTTTTTTCTGATTCAAATGCACGAAAATTAATGGATCTCATTGAATTTTTTAATTGAAATGTCTTCCAATCACGAAAATGAAAGTAATCAAATCACAGTTTTAATTGGGCATAGAAAAATTCTTGATTAAAAAATTAATTGATTTCTTTAGCAAATTTCAACTAAATTTTTAATTGATTCAATTAAAAATTTAATTGATGTTGAATTGCAAAACTCAATTAATTTAGTAATTAAAAAAGGTAACTATTTTCAATTACTTTCTGAAAAATTTGAATTGAAAAAATTTAAAAAAAGTTTCATCACTTTTTTTTTTAAACTGAATTAGTCTTACCGAATTTGATTAACAAGTTAATTGTATCAATTAATTTTTTAATTAAAAATTTTTAAATTTTCTATCATTGACTTAATTAAGCTTAATGTGTTTATCATGATTAAAAAATTAATTGTATCAATTAATTTAATTAATTGAAAAAATGTTCAACTTTTTCAATTAACTTTTTAATTGGAAATATTTTTGGTGACATTTTTTTCTGGTGTAGTGAACACTGTTCATCTTTGTGTTTCGAAGTGGTGCAAAATTGACGCAATAAGCGATGAATTTAAAGATAGGCATTCATAAGGACGGATGCCCACCCATTCACACGCGTATGCGCTTGTTTGCTCACATTCTAAGCGTGTGATTCCGAATTAAGTGTGAATTTAAAATTTGTGCATTTTCGCCAAATAAATACATGGGACAATGGGAACGTTTGACCTAAAAATTTTTTTCGTTTTTTCTGGAATTTTCTAGAAAAAAGACGAGTTATAAAGATTGAATTAAAACACTTCGCTGTGTAAGTTAAAATACATTAACTTCTTTGTGAGGACATTTTTGGAAGTGCTTTTAAAGTTGTTGCCTTTATTGAATTTTTTGAATTTTATTGATTTTTTCAAGTTTTCACATACAACAAGATAATTAATAAATGCTTATATTACAGTGAGTCAAGTTGATAAAAAAAATAATTATAAAATATAATAATACAAATAAAATATTTAATTAAAATAAAAAAAGCATTGATACAAAATTTATGGAAGCAAACCAAAAAAGTAAATAAATGAAAGTAAAACAAGAAAAAAAAAAATATTTATAATAATAAAAACAAGAATTTGAATTAAAAATTAAAAATAAGAAATAAATTAAAAAACAAAGTTACATTTAAACCTCAAAAAAAGACAATAAAAAGCTACGATAAGTTTGAATAAAAATAGTTAAAATTGATTTTTTAAAGGTATTAGCGTCGCCAATGATTGGGATCTGTATGGAGGTAATGAGTTCCTACAAGACGGTAGGGGAGTTGTTATCAAGGGTAGCGCTTTAATAACAACTTCCCAATTTTTTTTGCTGGGAAAAAGTGTGGAACTAACTTCTAACGAGGGCGATTCGACCTTCATAGCCTATCAATGAAAGAGAATCAGTTAGTTTTTTCACAAATATTTTTTATTTTTCAATATATATCTCCCTGAAACTTTTCAAATACACTTAGTCCAATGCTTTTTCTAGCAATTCTTATCCTTTGATTAAAATAGTTTTCCCTCGAGTCTTTTCAAAATAGTGGTTTGGCAACTGTAATTGTATCTTCATTTGAGGGTAAAACGCTTGCGCAGGCAAGGAAAAAAAAAAAAAAAAAAAAAAAAAATTTTTTTTTTTTTTTTTTTTTTTTTTTTTAGAATTTGGAAGAAACAGTAAAAGTCACTGGGAGCCTAAATGTCAGGAGAGTAACGGTTGGGGTGGTTCAAGCAACTCGTACTTTAAAAATTTCGTTGATTTTCAAGCCATGTGTTGAAAACACTCAATGTGCGCTGGTGCGTTGTCTTGAAATGAAAAATATTTTTGTTGTGTTGTAAAGCAGGACGTTTTTCTGAATGTAACAATTTTATTGACCAAAAGGTTGCAAATACCTCTGAATAATTTTCTTGTTTTTAACCCTTTTGGCAAGATAGTAGTCAATATCAAAATTACCTTTGAAGTCCCAAAAAAAACCGTTGCCATAACCTTACCAGCCGATTTGAATGTTTTTTGCCTTATTTGGGCACTTCCCCGTTCAAGTCCATTGTTTGGAATTGGTTTCTGTTGTTTCTCTGAGTATAGTGGGTGGAAAATGCATTTGTCTCATCAACAGCTTTTGAACATCGCTTATAAAAATCCATTTTTATTTCGCTTTAAAACGATCCAAACAAGCTTAGATAGAGTCCCATTGCTTTATGCGTTTTTTGACGCGCACCCGTCTTGCAGAAAAGCTTTTCATCTTGGTAGTTCTTTTCATCAAAATTAAATGGGACCGATGCATTTTTAATTCCCATGATATTAGCAATTTCATGCACTTTTATAATCGTCGATTATTTAATCAGCCAATAACATGCGACTTGCTTTACACAATTTCTCGTTGTTTGTTGCTGTTTTGGACGTCCACTACGTTGGTTCATCTTCAATGCTTGTTGCGATACCACGTTGTTAAATTCAGCAACGCCAATTTTTTACTGTTGCTATGAAAGGAGCTTCATATAACAATTCACGTCATATCCATAATGAATTTCATGTTATAAACCTTTTTTTTAATGTATAATATTTAATATGACAGCGCATTTCTATTGTTTCCATTGTAAAAAAAAATTTTTGGGGATCGTTCAAAGTAACTTTTTTTGAACACAGTTTTCCAAAAGATAAATTGAGTATTAACAAGATTAAAGCATTGTGGCCTCTTGTAAAGAGAAAACAAATGTCAAGGTGTAGAGGGTATGAGAAAAAAATTGTTTTATTTGTCAATTTTTTTCCAAAGCAGCTCTGCCCTAGGAATAAATCATTTAAAACGGCTAAATATTCACATAAACGGCATAATGAATTATTCGCTTTTAAAAATAACACTAACGTTTTATTTTAATTTTTACAATTGTTTTGGTATTGGCTTTTGTGGGTTTTTATTCAGAAATTTATGAAATAGCAAAATGTTATTGATATTATCCGACGGCAAACGCAGTAGCATTTGAAGACGACAGTCGACGCAAACTTTATGATATTTTGTTGGCAAGAGTCCTCTGGTGCTTCAGTTTTGCTACTGACAAGACTGGCATCTCTTGCTCAATTATCTTTGAGTTTCTATATGAACGAGTTGCAGATCGAAACAAAATTTAAATGTGTTCATAACAGAGATGGAAGTTTTCCAAAACACTTAACTTTTTTCTGTTTATACCCGCCGCTTTTCTGTGCTAGGCTAAGAATTTTTCCGCAACTGCCCTCGTAGTTGCTTTATTATAAATTAATTTCCTAGGTTTTTAAGCTGAAGTCAGATTTTTTATTTAATTTTTATCTAACATTTAATTGAACATAACTTCAATACAAAAAAATTATTACATATACAGAATTTTTTTTTGTTTGTGTTTGAAAGCGCACGATCTGCCAGCGTTGGAAGAATGTAGATTTGTACTTTTAGTAGATTTGTTAGAAATTCTTGATATTTTGGTAGATTTTATAACTAAAATATTTCCTCTGCAACTATAGAGGTACTTCACAATTTTTTCGTATAGCAATAAATGTTGACAAAATTTTTCTATAGAAATTTAATGTTGAAAAAATTTTTCTAATAGAATAAAAATATTGACAAAAAATGTTCTATATAGATAAGAATATTCAACAAATTTAAGAAAATTTTTTTGCAAAATATATTTTTTAAGATTATTTGAGTTTTGACCAAAATTAATTAAATTCGTGATTGAAACATAATTTTTTTCTGTGAAAAGTGAACTAACATACCCGTGAGAAGTTAATATTGTAGTTCATTTTTTGATTATCTACATGTTGTTAAAACAAGGAAAACTCAATGCCTTTTATTCTATAGCGCTACCATTTATGGATTTACCTTTTCAACAAAAGAAAAAAATCATTGGTGCCAATCATGACCATATTAAACCTTTGCTGTAGTTCATTCTAAATATGTTAAGAAAATGTACGACGTATTATTTCTACCCATTTTCAGACTACTTTTTGGGTAAGAAATTTTTCTTTGGATGTGGAAAATTTCAAAAAAATTATACAAAATAAAGCAAAAATAATTTTTTTCGAAGTCAATTTTGACCCGAAAAAAACCTACTATGTTCTCATATTGACAGATTTCAAGCGATTAGAGACTGGAGAGTTAGTTGAGACAGTAGGTTGACTAAGCAGACGCTGGATCAGATCCTGCTCTCAAATTGCGCGCATCGATAAACGATTAGTGCATTAAGGGCTCGCAGAATACTGCACTATGTCCAATTACTGGAATGATGCGACGTTTAATTGAATTGAAAAGTCACACTTGGCAAGAAAAACAATTATTTTAATTCATTTATAATAACAAATTACAATAAAAATATTTTCCTTGATGTTTAAGCTTACTCTGGTAGTTTTGTCAAACCAGTGATTTAAACTGAAATATTTATATTGCTTAATTATTTTAAACTTTGCCCACTAATGAATATTTCATTTACTAATTACCAGTGATTTTATCATTTCAGCGTAGACTATACACTTTAAATATTTCATGAACAAAATACCCCTTCGACGTGTCCAGAAAGTCGTCTCCATAGTTCAAAATGATTAAAATTATCTCTTAGATAAACTAGTTGTTGTTGGTAGACCTGTCATCATCTCAGCATGCACAAATTAAGGTCACAAAAAAAAAAAGAGATCCAGTTTGATGTTTCCCTCAAAAACACAGTTTAGATAAAAAAGGAAAACATCAAACTGGAATCTCTTTTTATGTGTGACCTTTAGTATAAAAAAGGAAAACACTACCATTGACTTAATTTCATTGAGCAAATGATTTGGAGATTAAAGAAGCATAACAAACGCACACACCGATACACACATGTTAACATTTTTCTGCATGTCATAAAACAAATCCGCATATGTACCTATACGAATATGGTGAGTATAAATCCGTTTAGAAATTCTCTTCACGCTTTTATTTTGGTATAAAATTTATATATCCTTTGGGTTTTAAGGTTTTATTATATTTTGCTTTTAATTTTTAATCAAACCGTGAAACAATTTTTTTATGAAATATTCAGAGATGGTGATGATAACATGACAAAGAGTACACAAAAGAAATTCTTTATCACAGAAAAACATTCGAGGGCGAAATCTTTTCAGAGAACCTGAGAGTGAGAGAGAGCGTGTGAGTGGCATCAACAGCACAAGTAATCTGATAGTGTGGCAACACTACACTAATTTAATACGGTGCTTTGAAAATTGTGTCACAGCCATTTAACCATCATCTTTGTTGAACCCTTGGGTGTTGATGAGCTGGTTGTTGTTTTTGTTGTTGTTGT
>PGFW01004301.1:89733-102469 GCA_003123925.1 Haematobia irritans
GGACAATTTTATAATAGTAAATAAAAATTTTGACAAAATTTTCTATAGATCTCAAATTTTGAACAAAGTTCAAAGATGTAACAAAATTTTCGATATAGAAATAAAATAGTTACAAATTTCTCTTTAGAAATAAATTTTGACAAAATCTTCTATAGAAATAACATTGACAAAATTTTACTATAGAAAACAAATTTTGAAAAATTTTCTATAGAATAAAATTTGACAAAATTTTTCTATAGAAATAAAATTTTGAAAAATTTTCTATAAGAAATAAAATGTGTTGACAAATTTTCTATAGAAATAACATTTTGACAATTTTCTATAGAAATAAATTTTGAGAAAATTTTCTATAGAAATAAAATTTTGACAAAATTTTCTATATAAATAAATATTTGAAAATTTTCTATAGAAATAAAATGTGACACCAATTATTCTATAGAAAAATGATTTTGAAAAACGTTTTGAAAAAATTTTATAAGAAATAAAAAATTTGAAAATTTTTATAGAAATAACAATTTTTGAGCAAAAATTTTATTATAATAGTAAATATTTTACAAAATTTTCATACAATATAATATTGGAGAAAATTTTCTATTGAAATAAAGGGAGGTGGTTGACAAGAGATCTTTCTATAGAAATAATAATAGTTGAACACATTTTTATGAAATAAGCAATATTATTGCAAAATTTATTCTATAGAAAGTAAAATTCTGAGAAAATTTTCTTAGGAAATAACATTTTTGACAAAAATTTTTCTATAGAAATAAGCACATTGTCTGACAAAATATTTTACTATTGATGAAATAAAGTTTAGCATTGTCATGAAGTAAACTTTTTCTATAGAAATAGTAAATATTTGACAATAATATTCTATAGAAATATAAAATTTGTGACAAACTTTTCTTATAGAAATAAAACTTTTGACCAAACTTTTCTATTAGAAATAAAATTTTTGACAAAAGTTTTCTGCGAATAAAGTTTTTGGCAAATTTTTCGATAGAAATAAAATTTTGAGAAACAAATTTCTATAGAACAAAATTTTAACAAAAATATTTCTATAGCGAAATTAAATTTTTTACAACATTTTTCTATAGAAAGTAAAAGTGACAAATTTTCATATAGAAAAATCATTTTTGGGAAAAAAAGTTTTGAAAAAATTTGTATAGAAGTAAAAATTTTGATAAAAAATTTCTATAGAAATAAATTTTTTAAAAATGTTCTATTAGAAATAAAATTTGAAACAATTTTCTATAAGAAATAAGATTAAAAAAAAATCTTATAGACAAAAAATTTGACAAAATTTTCTATAGAAATAAAATTTTTGACAAAATTTTCTATAGAAATTAAAATTTTGGACAAAATTTTCTAAAGAAACTAAAAATTTTGAAAATTTTCTTATATAGAAATAAATATTTTGAGAAAATTTTCTATAGAACTAAAATTTGAGAAAATTTGGTATAGAAAATAACATTTGAGAAAAATTTTGTTATAGAAATAAATTTTGACAAAATTTTCCATAGAAATAAATATCTGAGAAAATTTTCTTTTAGTTGAAATAAAATTTGAGAAAATTTTCTATAGAAATAACATTTTTGGAAAAAAATTGTTTATAGAAATAACATATTTGTATACTTTTTTCTATAGAAATAAATTTTGACAAAATTTTCATATAGAACATAGAATTTTGACAAAATTTTCTTTATAGAAATAAAATTTTTGACAAAATTTTTCTATAGAAATAAAATTTTTGACAAAATTTTCTATAGAAATAAAATTTTGACAAAAATTTTCTACAGAAATACCAATTTTTGACAAAATTATTCTATAGAAATAAAATTTTCGAGAAATTTCTATAGAAATAAAAATTCTTGAGAAATTTTTCTATAGAAATAACATTTGGAGAAAATTTATTATAGAATAAAAATTTTGACAAAATTTTCTATAAAATAAATATCTTTATAGAAAATTTTTCTTTAGAAATAAACATTTTTGAGAAAATTTGTTGTTAGAAATAACATTTTATTTCTATATGAAAAAAAAAAAAAAAAAAAAAAATAAAAGAAAAAATATTTGTCAATATTTATTTCTAGCAGAAAATTTGTCAAAATTTTATTTCTATTAGAATGTTTGTCAAAATTTTATTTCTATAGGAAAATTTTGTCAAATAAAATATTTTGAGAAAATTTTCTATAGAACTAAAAATTTTGAGAAAATTTTTGTATAGCAAATAACATTTTTTTTGAGAAAATTTGTTATAGAAATTAAAATTTGACAAATTTTCCATTTAGAAATAAAATTATCTGGGAGAAAATTTTCTATAGAAATAAAATTTTGAGAAAATTTTCTATAGAAATAACATTTTGAAAAAAAATTTTGTTTAGAAATAACATTTTGATATACTTTTTCTATAGAAATAAAATTTTGACAAAATTTTCTACAGACATTAAATTTTGACAAAATTTTTCTTGAAATAAAATTCTGACAAAATTTTCTATAGAAATAAAATTTTGACAAAATTTTCTATAGAAATAAAATTTTGAAAAATTTTCTCATAGAAATAAAATTTTTGACAAAATTTTACGAATAAAATTTTGAACAACAATTCTATAGAAATAAAATTTTTGAGAAAAATTTTCTATAGAAATAAAAATTTTGAGAATTTTTCTATAGAAATAACATTTTGAGAAAATTTATTTATAGAAATAATTTTTGACAAAATTTTCTATTAGAAATAAAATATCTTAGGAAAATTTTCTTTAGAAATAAAACATTTGAGAATTTGTTGTAGGAAATAACATTTTGATATACATTTTCTTATAGAAATAAATTTTTGACAAAAATTTTTATTTCTATAGAAAATTTTGTCAAAATTTTATTTCTATAGAAAATTTTGTCAAATATTTTATTTCTAGAGAAAATTTTGTCAAAATATTATTTCTATAGAAAATTTTGTCAATTTTATTTCTATAGAAAATTTTGTCAAATAAATTATTTTGGAAATTTTTCTATAGAACTAAAATTTTGAGGAAAATTTTGTATAGAAAATAACATTTTGAGAAAATTTGTTATAGAAATAAATTTTTGACAAATTTTCCATAGAAATAAAATATCTTGAGAAATTTTCTATTTAGAAATAAAATTTTTGAGAAATTTTTTTCTTAGAGATAAAATTTTGAAAAATTTGTTATAGAAATTAACATATTTTTGATTATATACTTTTTCTATAGAAATAAAATTTTGACCAAAATTTTCTAAAGACAATAAATTTTGACAAAATTTTCTATAAAAATAAATTGTTGACAAAAATTTTCTATAGGAAATAGAATTTTTTTGAGAAAATTTGTTATAGAAATAACATTTTGACAAAAATGTTTCTATAAAACTAAATTTTTGAGAAAATTTTCTACAGAGATAAAATTTTGAAATTTCTATAGAAATAACATTTTGATTAAAATGTGTTTATAGAAATAACATTTTGATTTATACATTTTGCTATAGAAATAAAATTTTGACAAAATTTTCTATATGACATAAAATTTTGGACAAAATTTTCTTTTTAGAAATGAAATTTTTGATAAATTTTCTATAGAAGATAAATAGTGACATTAATTTTCTAATAGAAAATATTTTTGAAAAAAGTTTTTGAAAAAATTTTCTATAGAAATAAGATTTTAAAAAATCTATTAGAAATAAAATTTTGACAAATTTTCTATTAGAAATAAAATTTGACAAAATTTTCTATATAAATAAACATGTGACAAAAATTTTCTATAGGAAATAAAGTTTTGACAACATTTTTCTATAGAAATAATATTTGAAAAAAAAAATTTATAGAAAAAATGCGAGCACTTGATGTTGCTGACTAGGGCTCTGAATGACTTCTTTTTATTTCCGTACGAACAATTGGTTCAAAACGCATGGCAAAAGCATATAAGATCTTAATTGGAAATATTTTGAAAAACAATATAAAGCCATTTTCATGATTAATATTTTGTTTTTGTTTTTCTAATACCGAAATTATAAAAGGAAACCCTCTTATATGCAAAAAGGAAATGAAAATTCGATTAAATGAAACTCTATATCAGCTTTTAATTTTGTATTAGAGATTAAATATTAATGATAGTAGCTTTCTAAAAAATTTCATTTAATTTAAGCAGATCCTTTGGCTCGCAATCAATACGAAAACTCTTAAGTTGAATTTGTCAATAATCCAAGTAAATTTTTTTTTAAATATAAATTTGTAGATGGACAAAGGCCAATAGCTTTCTCCGCTCGCGATATTAGGTTTGATTTTCAATAGATGTATATACACAATGGATGTCACCATAATAATTTCGGATGTATTACCAAATACACACAATTTTTATATATAGAGTTTATTTACCGTCACAACGTCTTACAATATTGGCTTGTGGACATAACATTAAAAATCCTCGCATCTCGAAAGGTGAGGATGGATCAACAGTCAGTTTACATCATGTGTTCTTATGATTCGTTGCTTCCTGCTCCATATTTAAGTTCTAAGGTGCTAATTGATCTTTCCACCGTTTTGATGCTTTGGATAGTCTAAAATGTGATAAACATTGAAGTAAATATTCTACCTTTTAATGCTGCCTCCTTCAGGACCAAACATTTCAAAGAATCCATTCATCTGTATGTTTTATCGCCTCTTTCGTTGAACCAACAGAAGGCCAAGCAAAATTCATTGGGTTCACAGTGTCCTTGTGAATATGGGTAGAATTTTTTACGTTTCTCGCTTTTGGATCTCTTTAATGGAATCACAAATAAAAATCTCTATCTGTGGCCTCCAAATGTTTTGATTTAGATTTTTCTGTAAACAATGCTACTGATATTTGCGGCATATAAAGGCCGTCGTCATTGACGGTTATTGACTGTCTGATGAATGGTGTCAAAGAAGTTATCGGTCAACGAACCTAGGCTAGGGACTCAGTAGCCCTGCAATAAATATGAGTATTAAATAGAAGTCAAGTTTTTTTTTATTAGAACAAATAGGTTGATGAAAATGCTCTTACAAAGTGTGACACAGCTGAGTATTGTTTTTAATGCCGGTAGCTTTAAACTTTAAATAAACAAGTCGCTGTTCAGGAGATATTAAAGAAAGAAAATTGGGTTTCGTTAGTTACATAATTTTAAAATCTGTATTTTTAAAGTTACATGAGATTAGAAAATAAGGTAGGGACTACATTGAAAATATCACATATGGTAGCACCAAAGTTCGGCGCGGCCGCAAACTTTGTACACCGAAAGAATTTTTCTTCGTAAAAAGAACAACACATTTCGATAAAAGTACGAAATTTAATCATTGTTTACAACCAAAGAATCCGTTCTTAATAAGAACGAAATGTATAACATCTTTTAACTAAAGTTGTTCTTCATTAGTTTGTATGTAACAACCTTTCGTACTATTTTATGAACACAGTTTCATTACTTTTTTATGAAACCAGTTTTCATTACTTTTCTTATGAACAGTTTCATACTTTTTATGAAACAGTTTCATACTTTTAGAAGGATATTTTGTTAACTTCTTCTGTGAAAACTGTTTTTTTCCTTTCTGGTCTAGACAACACAAGTGCACATGATTGCATATTTTCAATAGGCTATTTTCTATTAGTGTAAGGCAGCTACATAATGACGTTAGGGGGCTATGCTGTATTGCATCTACTGGGGAGTTACCGTTTGTGGGCTCCAGAAAAAAATCCCGAACAAAAGCGACATTCAGAATTAAAGGCAAGCCAAGAGAATTCCACTCAGGCGCGAACCACTCTTTGAGAAAAACTGACTCTCAATAATGAAGCGTGGAATATGCAGATCCATGGAAAATTGTTACTTAAACTTCTTTACAGATGGTTTAAAAACTTTAATGTAATGTTTGCCCTCAAGTACACAGTTTGTCTTGAATTCTGTCGAAATTTTACTATGACTTGTTGTGATTTTAAACCATTGAAATCTTATTTTTATACCTCCACCTTAGGATGGGGGTATCATTTTAACTTTTGTCATTCCGTTTGATAACACATTAAAAATATTGCCTCAAGACTGCCATTAAAGTATATTATATTTCTGGTGTGGTGAATCTGAGTCGATCTGATGCATTGTCCGTCCGGTCCGTCTGTTTGAAAATTTTATCACGCTAAACTTCCGAACGGAAACAGCTACTCGACTTGGAAACTTGGCACAAGTAGTTGTTATTGATGGTAGGTCGGAATGGTTATTGCAAAAGGGCCATATCGGTTCCACTTTTACGTTATAAACCCCCATATAACGCGACCCCCAATTTTGGCTTGCGGAGCTCTAAGAGAAGCAAATTTCATCCGATCGGCTGGAAATTTTGTGGTTACATAGTGTTAATATATGGTCTTTTCTAAGAAACCATGCAAAAATTGGTCCACATCGGTCCATAATTATTATAGGCCCATATAAACCGATCCCCCGATTTTTGGCTTGCGGAGCCTCTAGAGAACAGAATTTCATCCGATCGGCTGTAAATTTGGCTACATGGTGTTAGTCATATGGTTCTCTAATGACCATTTGACAAGCCCCATATAACCAGATTAACCAGATTTGACCTCCGGAGCCTTTGGAAGAACCAAAATTTCATCTCATTCAGTTTTGAAATTTGGGTACGTAGGTTTAATATTGGCCTCAAACACCATGCAAAAATTTGCGTTCGAAATCGCGTCCATAATTATATATAGCCCATATAAAACCGATCCCCAGATTTGACCTCCGGGAGGCCCCTTTTGAGGAGCAAAAATCATCCGAATTTCGCTTTGAAATTTTGGTACGTGATCGTTTAGTATATCGGTATCAACAACCATGCAGGAATTGGTTCATATCAGTCCATAATTTATATAGCCCCGTATATACAACGATCCCAGATTGACCCTCCCGGTGCCTTTTGGAATAAGCAAAATTTCATCCTGATCTGGTTGAAATTATTGTACGTTTGGTGTTGGTAGTATATGGTATTTAAAACAATCATCTGCCTAAAAGTGGCGTCCATATCAGTCCATTAAATCATACATAGGCCCCCATTAATAACGCGATCCCCGCAGATTTGGTTTTAAAGCCTCTTGGAGGGGCCAACTTGTATCCGAGCTCAATTTGAAATTTTGGGTTACATTATTGCTAGTATATTGCGTTAACAACCAGCCTAACTAGGTCCATATCGGTCTATATATAGCCCTTCAGACTATCCGTATCCCCAATCACATAAAAATTGCGTCCATATCAATGTTCATAATTCTATATAACCGCCCATATCTTCTCTCTTTTTTATATAATAGAGTTATTTACGTCACAACGTCTACAATATGGCTTGTGGACATAACATAAAAATCCCTCGCATATTCGAAAGGTGAGGATGGATCAACAGTCAGTTTACATCATGTGTTTATGATCGTTGCTTCTGCTGCCATATTAAGTTCTAAGGTGCTAATTGATCTTCCACCGTTTGATGCTTGGATGTCTAAATGTGATAAACATTGAAGTAAAATATTCTACCTTTAATGCTGCCTCTCAGACAAACATTTCAAAGAATCCATTCATCTGTATGTTTATCGCCTCTTTCGTTGAACCAACAGAAGGCCAAGGCAAATCATTGGGTTCACAGTGTCTGTGAATAATGTAGAATTTTTACGTTTCTCGCTTTGGATCTTTTAATGGAATCACAAATAAAAATCTCTATTGTGGCTCCAAATGTTTGATTTAGATTTTTCTGTAACATGTACTGATATTTGGGCATATAAAGGCGTCGTCATTGACGGTTATTGACTGTCTGAGATGGGTCAAAAGTTATCGTCAACAACCTAGGCTAGACTCAGTAGCCACTGCAATAAATGAGTATTAAATAGAAGTCAAGTTTTTATAGAACAAAATAGGTGATGAAAATGCTCTACAAGTGTGACACAGCTGAAGTATTGTTTTAATGCTCGGTAGCTTTAAACTTTAAATAAACAATTCACTGTCAGGAGATATTAAAGAAAGAAATTGGGTTTCGTTGTTACATAATTTTAAAATCTGTATATTTAAAGTTACATGCAGATTAGAAAATAAGGTGGGGACTACATTGAAATATCACATATGTAGCACCGAAAGTTCGGCCAGGCCGCAACTTATGTACACCGAAAGAATTTTCTTCGTAAAAAGAACAACACATTTCGATAAAAGTACGAAATTAATCATTGTTTTACAACCAAAGAATCCTTTCATTAAAAGAACGAAATGTTACATTCGTTAACGAAAGTTGTTCTTCATAGTTGTATTAAAACTTTCGTACTTTTTATGAACATTCATGACTTTTTATGACAGTTTCATACTTTTTATAACAGTTTCATACTTTTATGAAACAGTTCATACTTTTATGAAGGATTTTTGTACTTTCTGTGAAACTGTTTTTTCTTTCTGTCTAGACAACAAATGCACGATTGATATTTTAAATAGGCTATTTTCTATTAGTGTAAGGCAGCTACATATGACCTTAATGCTGTATTGCATCTACTGGGGAGTTACCGTTGTGGGCAGAAAAAATCCGCGAACAAAAGCGACATTCAGAATAAAGGCAACCAAAGAGAATTCCACTCAGGCGGAACCACTCTTTGAGAAAAACTGACTCTCAATAATGAAGCGTGGAATATGCAGATCCATGGAAAATGTTACTTAAACTTCTTTACAGATGTTAAAAACTTTAATGTAATGTTTGCTCCAAGTACACAGTTGTCTGATTCTGTCGAAATTTTACTATGACTTGTTGTGATTTAAACATTGAAATCTATTTTATACCCTCCACCATAGGATGGGGTATATTAATAACTTTGTCATCCGTTTGTAACACAATAAAATATTGCCTAAGAACTGCATAAAGTATATATATTCTGGGTTGTGGTGAAATTCTGAGTCGATCTGAGCATGTCGTCCGTCCGTCTGTTGAAATCACGCTAACTTCCGAACGAAACAAGCTATCGACTTGAAACTTGGCACAAGTAGTTGTTATTGATGTAGGTCGGATGGTATTGCAAAAGGGCCATATCGGTCCACTTTTACGTATAACCCCATATAAACGGACCCCCAAATTTGGCTTGCGGAGCCTCTAAGAGAAGCAAATTTCATCCGATCCGGCTGAAATTTGGTACATAGTGTTAAGTATATGGTCTCTAAGAACCATGCAAAAATTGGTCCACATCGGTCCATAATTATTATAGCCCCATATAAACCGATCCCCGATTTGGCTTGCGGAGCCTCTAAGAGAAACAAATTTCATCCGATCCGGCTGAAATTTGGTACATGGTGTTAGTATATGTGTCTCTAATGACCATGCAAGCCCCATATATAACCGATAACCAGATTTGACCTCCGGAGCCTCTTGGAAGACCAAAATTCATCTCATTCAGTTGAAATTTGGTACGTGGTGTTAATATATGGCCTTCAACACCCATGCAAAAATTGGTCGAAATCGGTCCATAATTATATATAGCCCCCATATAAACCGATCCCCAGATTTGACCTCCGGAGCCCCTTGGGAGAGAAAAATTCATCCGATTCGGTTGAAATTTGGTACGTGATGTTAGTATATGGTATCCAACAACCATGCAGGAATTGGTTCATATCAGTCCATAATTATATATCTGACTCTTATCCCCATCTACATAAACGAATCCCAGATTGACCTCCGGTGCCTTTTGGATAAGCAAAATTCATCCGATCTGGTTGAAATTAGTACGTGGTTGGTAGTATATCGTATAAACAATCATGCCTAAAAGTGGCCATATCAGTCCATAATTATACATAGGCCCCCATAATAGCAACGATCCCGGATTTGGTTTTAAAGCCTCTTGGAGGCAACTTGTATTCCGAGTCAATTGAAATTTTGGTACATTGTGCTAGTATATGGCCGTTAACAACCATGCCTAACTAGGTCCATATCGGTCTATATATAGCCCTCAGATAAATCGATCCCCAATCACACAAAAATTGGTCCATATCAAGTTCATAATTCTACTATACACCCTCATGTTCAATTCTCGGCTCTACCGTTACCGTCCAAAAGGTCCATATCGCATTCACGTAATTATTTGTGATTATCCTATACTAACATATGTACTGTGCCTAATATATACCACGTAATTCGGACTAACGTCACAATTTAGACAAACGATGTTGAAGTTTTAAGATACCACGACCAAGTAACTCGATTGTGGATGCAGTTTTTTCGTAGAATGGTCTCTACGCAAACCCATTTGGTGGAGGGTACATAGATTCGGCCTGGCCGAACTTTCGGCCGTATAACTTGTGTATTATTATATAGCGCCTTGTTGTAGAATTTGTGTCTGATTTAGGTTATACATAAATAAATTAAATTATCTAGTATTTTTTGACGTCACCGAAAAGTGTTGCTCATTGAATTACTTGTTATTCATCATTCGTCATCTACTTTCACCTGATTTGTTTCTAGATAATTGCAATTGATTGCTACTTGTATCTTCAAAACATTCCACTTTGCAATAGCTTAAGAATGATATGAACGAAGGGTAGCTGGCACGAAGTGTTATTAAGTCTAGCACTGGTCATGTCTGTAGACACTAGAAATGATGTTACATGCTAATCGCTTATGGGCAGCTCATTCAATTGTTTACAAGCCTCCAAAAGCCTTTGCGTCTTAATCGATTTAAAAATAAAAGTTACCAGTGGGGACTAATGGAAGCCAAATTATTCCCTTTTTTAAAAGTATTCCCCATTATATATCTATTTACAAATTTTGTTGGATTTGGATCAACTTGGTAACACCTTACAGTCTACTACTTTTTACTTTCGGGATCAAATACGTAAATCCGCAATACATCACCTTTTACTATGTGACGTTGTATTGTATTTTTGGAGCATTTCTTTCGACCAATCGACACAAGTGTGTTTTTGAGCTATTGACAAATTGTGTGGGATCCTCATCTCACGCAATATTGAATGTATGCTGTCCCTACTAATTCCAAAGGTTGTCTATTTCACGATAGGTCACATGACGATCTTGCAATATCAGTTAGCGCACCGCATCAATGCTTTCCGGAACAACAGCTGATTTTGGACCTTCCTCACATAATATCGTTGTGGAGTGAAATCACACGACGAAAAAGACTGTTTTTCATATTTTGAGTGTAAAAATTATATGTTTTGGAACTCCAATTTTTTAACACAATTTTTAAGTCAAGCATATAGATGCTCATGAACTAGCATAACATGTTTGGGAGCGAATTGATGTTAATATGTTAGAACATATTATATTTGGGACGTAAGACGTTTTCAATTAATATACTTAATTAATTAGAATAGCCATAAAAAAATATATGTGTTTTGAAAGAGAGACTAGGAGAGTATGCCGCAAGTAAAATAATGGAAGTAACAATTGGCCCTTAAAAATATAGTCACACAAAGAAATTTACTAAATGTTGTACGCCCTAAGGTGCAAACATAATATGTTGTGATAATACAAACATTTTTTTTGGACCAATCCTGAAAATATATATGCTTGAAGCAAAATGTGTTTGGGATATATGTTACAGAAGCGATTTGTTTGTGAGGGTGGCCCTTGACGGACTTCAATTACCAAAAATTGAAAAAAAATTACCAAAAAAAAAAATAAAAATTGTATGGGCAGATGAAATGATTTTAAGTTTCTGTAAATAAAAAAATAGCGCTCGTATGTCAAAACGTTCTAACCTCAAAAATGTCGAGCTTCACGATAGAGCTGTCTGATTGTAGCACTAGTTTTTGCCACAATCCCGAAATATAAAAGTGCACACCGTTACGTGCAATGGATTAAATTTGCTCTCCCTCTCGTGGGGTTTAATCCCAATTCAACTAATTATATAAAATCGTGCAACACTCATGGATAGGAGAGAAGTTTCACCGGTTTGCTGGTATCACATCGACCTTCTAGCTCGGATGTGTCAATCCGCCCACTATATCTTTTAAGCTTTTCTAGGTTAGTATAAGACCCACAGTTTTACTCAATATTTAGCCCTGACCCATTTACTATGCTATTGTATTTCTACAATTGCAGCCAATTGAGTTTAATCTGTTTTAGGTCTCTAGAAAAGTTACACTTTTAGCTCCCCATGAGGAAGTGGATGGACACGGGTTTTTTCTTCCTATTTTGCAAAACTGATAACCCAAAGATAAGCACACAGACGATAAATGGCCAAATCGCAACGCCTGAAAATTAAGAAATATTTTCGGAAATTACACATACAAAATAATAACAACAATTCATATAGATCGAGCAATGATTGTAATTATAGCAACTATAAAAATGGACGCGCTCGGGAATAAATGTTTTTTTTTTCGAAGAAGGCTTTGAACGTTGGAACACGTGAGATTGACATTGAATTCACCATTGTTTTGATTTTGCTTTATTTTGTGTTTGTAAAAAAATAAGAAATAGACAAAAAAAACAATGGTGTTTTCTAATAAGCAGTCGTTTAATGTAAATGAAGAAGGGAAAAATTAGACACAATAGTTCAGATTTATTGGGCCACGATGGTAATGTTCTTTCTTAACTGGATGGAAAGCACATGGATAATTTTTCCCTTCAAGATTAGTATGTAATGATAGTGCACTTATGGGTAATTTCGTTTGGAAAAAAGTGTGTACAACATTTTATGATGTAGACACAGTGTTGCCGAAAAACGAAAACGAACAAAAAGGTGCAACCACTGAAAAAAATCAA
>PGFW01004304.1:3299-17799 GCA_003123925.1 Haematobia irritans
TGGGAGAGGATTGATAAGTTTTTCGATTCGGATTGTATGAGAGCAATCATCTTAACAGCATTGCTCTTTTCTTGCAATCTTTATGAAGCTTAATAGCATGGCCTTGAATGTAACTCATCATTCATTTTTCCTGGGGCTTCTTCTTATAAACCTTTCCTCGGTCCATATTCCTTATTTCGGATTGTATGCAGAGCAGTA
Organism: Haematobia irritans; assembly: GCA_003123925.1. Taxonomy (NCBI): domain Eukaryota; kingdom Metazoa; phylum Arthropoda; class Insecta; order Diptera; family Muscidae; genus Haematobia; species Haematobia irritans. Next base: position 3,498 of record PGFW01004304.1, read on the forward strand.
TATATACGCTGTTCTCTTTTTGTACAATTCTCTAGCTATAAGTCGATGCATCCATTCTTATGGCGGGATTCTCTTGCAAAATCGATTTCTTGGTCTGTATTCGCTTAGTTTGAATTGTATTGAGGAACATGCTCTAAGAGCATTTCGTTTCCACCCAATTTTCTCTTAGAAGTTAATTCGTCTGGGCGTGCATAGTAAGATCAGCATCACCAATACTTCTGGGGATTCTTCCTTGGTGTTTCACTCAGTTCGGGATGTATGCGAGAGCATGCATCGTAAATGCATTATCTCTTCCTACCAATTCTCTTAGGTACTTATTTGCAGTAGCTTGGATGTAAATCATCATCCATACTTATCGGATATTCTCCTGCAATCAACTCCTTTGGCTTATTCGCTTAGCTTGGACTGTGTGAGAACATAATCTAAGAGCAATTTTTCTTTTTTTTACAAATACTATCAAGGCAGCTTAGGATTAGAATGGTAAGAGTGGCCTTCTAATGAGAATGATCGACGTTGGCAAACATGGAAAATTTGGTTATGATGAGAATCCTGTAGTTGAATTATAATTTTACTGTTTATTATAAAAATGTGTGCCCACGTTTTTGTACCCCCTTTTTATAAATAGTGTGCCACTTTTTATATTGCGAATTGAAACCATTTTAGAAATTCCCAACGTAAACAGCGTGTTATTTTGCTAATACAGAGAATAAAGCCAACCGAATTTTTTTTAAACTGTGGCAATATTAACGATAACCAATACAATTTTGTTTTTTTTTTTTTACGCGCTCTTGGAATTATCCACAAGAAAAAATCTGAATTGAAAAAAATACGTCGAGTTGGCTTTAAGAATAAGATTCTACAGCAACAATGTTACAATCAAATATAATGAACTTTTGAGTTAACTTGTGCCATAATTCAGGTCGGATAGCTGTTTTACTGACGATTTCATCGACTGGCCAAGATATTAGTCTGTGGCTTGTTGGAATAAATGATACTCTGTGTTTCGGGTCATTGTTTCTTGCAATCTTTTGGGATTCACTAAAACTGAGTTGTTATCCTCAGCCATCTTGTTTCTTAAAATTATTTTTCTTGATTTGTGTTGATGGGAGAGAGTGCGAGCAATGATGTTTTGTTTGTAACAGAATTTAATCTTAAGAATCATATTTAAATTTTGTCAGGTACCTATCTGTCTTTCCATTGACCATCTTTCTTTACTTCAAATATAAAAGACGTATTCAGCCATTGAGTAATCTTTTATAAGAGTTAGATAGACTGTAAATGATTCATTGGAAGAGTATGCAAATCAAATATACTTGACAAAAACTGTATATCTCTGATTTCACTAAATTAAAAATGGAAATATCATAACTAATAGGAAGTAGAAATGAAAAACGGAATATTATTGTTTATTATTATTAAAACTTCATTTTTTATAATCGTAACACAGGCAGTTTTTAATTAAAAAGAAAACCAGGTAACAAGAGCAAACCTGAAAAATAGTAATTCGAGTTTTTTGGTTCAAATTAATTCGTTTATAACTAGTAAAGGAAAGTCTAAAGTCGGGCGGGCCGAACTATATTATACCTCATGCACCACTGTTGTTGATCCACAATTTGTCGATATCATATCAACATCCTTCGAATGTGCTTTGGGTTCTATATATAAAGTTTATGTTTCCATAAACATCATATTTAGAAATCTTGACCAGAGTCTTGGACAGACGCTTCATATAATATTTATAAACTTTAATTTAAGTCGGCTAATTGCCCTGGGGTGGAATACAATGTTAGTCACAAAATTATGGGAACATTTAAATCTAAACCAATTTGAGGCCAACTCTTCGCAATAACGTGTAATTTATTGATTTATCAGTCGATGTAAGATAATGTATTAGAAATAAAGGAAATTTGCAAGTCACTTTAAGAAAAATTTATCGAGCTTAGCAGTGGCGATTTTAATATGGAAAATTTGGTATCTGTGGCCCATTTTTTTTGGCCAAATCGGAAAAAATTATCATTACAGTGATCCTCTGAAAAGGTGGATTACTCACGGTCGCCATTAAATTTGTACCACATTTGGGAGGTGTCCCAACTTCTGAGAGGTTAATTTTTAATGTGTTACTATAGCAAAACGTTCCCTAAGTAAGAAATCCACTTTTGGATTGTGGTCCGTTTTTCAGGAGTGTCCAAGTTTGAGAGGTTTCCATCTGTTATAGGAACTATATTGAAATTTGAACACCCGATTTCAAGCAAATATGAATGCAATGTAGTATTCTTAAGTTCTACTCCCCTGTGTAAAATTTCACGTAATCGACTAAAACTTTGACCTCTGCTGGTCAATGACGGAAAATCGGCGAAAGATATATAATGTGGAGCTATCATCTAAATCTGAACTGATTTATCATTAAATTTAGCACACTTGACTACATACCAACTTGTACTCCTAGTGCAAAAATTTCAACAACAAAATCAGAGTAAAACTCTGGCTTTATGGGGCCAGTATAACTCCATATTGGCGAAAGATATATAGGGAACTATATCTAAAATCTGAACCGATTTCAATCAAATTTTGCACACTTGTACTATGATGCTACTAATCTGTTTTCCAGTTGCACTAAATTCAAAGCAAGGTCGGACATCAACTCTCGGCTCTGTCCACAAAGTGGCAGTATCGGTCGAAAGATTATATATGGGGAACTGTAACTCTAAATCTGAACGATTTCTTACCAAATCAATAGGGTTCTATTCTGACCCAAAAACAGAAACTTGTGCAGAAATTTGCAAGTTGATTTGACTAAAAATCGCGACCGTAGACCTTTGATCACAAAAATGTTTCACAGACATACGCGACGGACAAACTGAGATAATGGCTAGATCGACTCGTAGAGTCCTACCTTGAGCATTATTAGCCAAAGAACCATGTGTCTGCTCGTCTCTTCTGGGTGATTGCAAAAGTATGCAGTAACTTAGAAATGCCATGTTCCCAGCAGATGTGACGCAGGCTATAAGTCACAGTTGCCGTTCGAGGCCAAAAATAATCAACAAAAATTTGAAGAACATATTTTACCAAAAAAAAAAGTACCATAATAAAATTGTACTTTGCAAAATGTTTACTTACCATAGAAAATTTTTGTCAAAAAATTCATTTCATAGAAATTTGTCAAAATCTTTTCTCTACAAAAAATGTGTCAAAATGTTGAATGCTATAGAAAATTTTGTCAAAATTTTATTGCTATAGAAAATTTGTGTCAACATTTTAGTTCTATAGATAGATTTTGTCAAAATTTTATTTTATAAAAATTTATGTTTGCAAAATTGTAATTCTAATTGAAAATTTTGTCAAAATTTTACTTCTAAATAGAGAACTTGTTGTCAAAAATTATTATTTCCATAGAAATTTTTTGTCTAACTTTTTATTTCTATAGAAATATCTCTTACTTCGTTAGAAAATTTTTGTCCAATAAATTCATTTCCATAGAAAATTTTGTTCAAATCATTTTCTCTACAAAAAAATGTTGTCATAATGTTGATGCTGATAGAAATTTTTGTCAAAAATTGTATTGCTATACGAAAAATTTTGTCAAAGATTTTAGTTCTATAGAAAGGATTTTGTCAAAAGTTTATTTCTATAAAAATTTTATTGTTCAAACGTATTTCTATTGAAAAATTTGTCAAAATTTTTAGCTGTCTATAGAAAACTTGTTGTCAAAATTGTTATTTCTATTAAAAATTTTGTCTGATAAATTGTATTTCTTATAGAAATTTTGGATTCAAAATTTTTTTTGGTATAGCAAAAGTTCGGTCAAAATCTTTATGTATATAAAAATTTTTTTGTCGAAATGTGTATTCCTCATAAAAAATGTTGTCAAAATTTTTAATTTCTATAGAAAAATTTTGTACAAAATCTTATTCTATCACAAATTTTTGAGTCAAATCTGTATTCCTAGACTAAACAATTTTTGTCAAAAATTTTAATTTCTATAGGAAAATTTTGTTAAAATTTATTTCTATAAGAAGAATTTTGCTTAAAATTTTATATTCCTAAATATAAGTTTTTTGTGAAAATGTAATTTCTATATATGAAAACTTTGTTCAAAATTTTACTTCTATAGACAAATTGTTGTCAAAATTTTAGTATTCTATATGAAATTTTGTCAAAATTTATTTCAATAGAAAATTTTTTCAAAAATTTTATTTCTATAGAAAATTTTGTCAAAATTTTATATATGTATGGAATTTTGATCAAAATGTTATTCCAAAAAAAATTAAACAAAAAATGTTGTAAAAGATTTTATTTCTATGAACAATTTTCGTCAAAACTTTTAATCTGTAAATCTTAATGTCTATAAAACAATTTTGTCAAAATGTTATTCTAAATAAAAAAATGTTGCTCAAAGATTTTATTTCTAAGAAAGGCTTTTTGTGAACAATGTATTTCTTATAAACGAACTTTGTCAAAATTTTACTTTCTATAGAAAATTGTTGTTGTCAAAATTTTATTTCTATAAAAAATTGTTTGTAAAATTTATTTCTATAAAAATGTTGTCAAACATCTCTTTATATATCTAGTAATGAGAATCTTTGCAATATATTATTTCTGTAGAAAATTTGTAAAAAATTTTATTTTTTAAAATCAAAAATTTTTGTCAACATTTATTTCTATAAGAAACATTGTTGTCAAGTTGATGCTCATATGAATAATTTTTTGTCAAAGTTTTTGTTTACTATACGAAATATTCCTTGGCCAAAATAATTTAATTTCTATAAAGAAAATTTCCTCAAAATTTCTATTTCTATAGAAAATTTTGTCAAAAATTTTATTTTGTGGAAAATTTTGTCATGTTGATTCCTATAAAAAATGTTGTTCAGAAAATTAATTTCTATAGGAAAATTTTGTCAAAAGTTTTATTTGTAATAGGAGAATTTTGTCAGATATTATTATTTCTGTAGAAAATATTTCCTGAGAGTAAAAATCTTTATTTATATCTATATAAAAAGATTTGTTGTCCACATTTTAATTATCTATAGAAAATTTTGTCAAAGTTTGATGTCTATGAAAATTTTTTTGTCACAAATTCATTTGTCTAATAGAAAATTGTTGTCAAATTTTATTTTTATAGAAAAAGTTTGTCAAAATTTAAATTCTATAGAAATTGATGGTCAAAATTTTTATTTCTATAAAAATTGGTTTGTCAAAATTTATTCTATCGAGAAAATTTTGGGAAAAGTTTCTATTTGATAGAAAATTTTTGTCCAACATTCTTATTTCTAATAGGAAAATTCTTGTGTCAAAAAATCGTGTGGTACATATAAAAAACGTTTTGTCCAAAATGTTATATTCCTATAAAAATATCAAAAATTTTATTTCTATTAGACCCGAGGAGTCCAATTTTTGTCAAAATTTTAAATTGCTATAGAAATTGGTTTGTCAAATTTTATCTCTATAGAAAATTGGTTTATAAATTTTATTTACATATTGAAAATTTTGTTAAAAATTGCCTATAGAAAATTTTGTGTCAAAATATTTTTTCTATAGAAAACTGTTGTCACGGATCTTGATTTCTTTGGAAAATCTTTCTTTCTATTTTGTTGAGTTACCTCGTAGTCTTGGAGAGGACTATTTTGAAAAATCTAGGAAAGCATTAAAATTCTACTCAAGTCTTACCAAACAGTAAAAACACTTTCCATTTGGCGTAAAGAATTCTACAAACTGTGGCAACCGTGGCTATAATTACAGTCGTCCAAGATAATTGATGAAATGAAGATGCAGTCTTGTCATATGCAAAAAAACTTCGAAGCACCAGGGACTCTGCCAAAAAAATATATAAAAGTTTTGGCTATGGCTCCTTTTGGCTCGGTAACTGCTAATGCTTTAAATAGGGTAACCTATTTTCGATTCGAAGTGTAAAAGAAATTGGAGGTTGGTCTAGGAGTGCTCATACACGTTAAGTAAATGGCCATTAGCTGGATGAATATAGAAGACCATATATGAAGAGGGGTAGTCGAATAATGAAAGGACAATCGGAAGGAGGAAGATAAGTACCGATTAAATTGAGTATAATGGAAAAAGGGTAGCTGTAATAAAGGGGGCAAGGTGGCAGGAGTTGGGTTGTCATGAGGATCCGGTGGTAATGCGCTGGGGAGGTAAAAGCTCAGTCAAAAGAGAGAGGTAGTGAGACTTAGTTAGTTAAGGACTCAATAAAATAAGAAATGAGAGATAAGAACTATGACTCGTAGTAGGGTCAGAGTGAGCATATAGCGAATGTAACGATCTGAGTTGAAAAAGTAATAAAGGTTATAGATAATGTATAAGCGTAAGAAAAAACCGGACAACATTAACGCAATTAAAAAAATACTAAGGTAACGAATAGACGACGAAGTATTCGTATACGCGAAGAAATGAGATAAGGTGTGGATGACGAAAGAGTGGAGTGGCCGAGTAAAGAAAAAAGGTGGCAAGAAGAAGACATATTGAAGACTATTATGGAAGAACTAGAGTATAATTGAGTATCCTCAGAGTGTAGCATTACAGAAGTGAACAGTTTAGAGAAATGAAGGTAAAAATTGGGCCGGGATAAACTGGGCGATTTGGAGCATGGGAGATACGAAAGTGCTCAACAAGATGACCCACCAGAAAGTATAGGTTGGAAACGATGACGCGCCAAACGACCCAGGAGGAATTAATTGAAAAGATAAATACGTGAAGGATATAAATGAGTAGATAAAGGATGTTATAATTAAGGAAGAACCTAAGATTGACAGCAAGCTATAGTACAACAATTGTGGATGCTGAAGTCAGAAAAGTTACACCGCCCAGGATGTAAGGTGTTGAAGACGAAAAATTTAATTGTTTGTCTGTACTTTTTTTAAAAACTTTGTAATCTGAGTTAGTTCACAAATTTGTGAATGACAAAAGACTTAATTTTAAATTTATTGGCATATGAAACAGAAGGCCCCTTTTTTTGTTTCAAAATATGCTTAACTTTTCTCATTTGTTTGATAAATTTCAAAGACACTCTATAAGGGAGTAGTTCTCAGTACAATCTCTATTTTCCTTATTTTAATTATATGATTGTATGAAGAGTATCATCTAAGACATTTCTCATTTAGAATTCTCTTAGAATCCATCAATTCATTCTTCTGGGGGTTCTCCTTACAAGCTCTCCTTTGTTTTTTTCAACTTTGCTTGCATTTTAGTTTTGAAACAGGATCGAATAGCGTTTCGTTTTGTTACAGGTTCTCTAGGACCTTAATTTGCATTGAAGTAATTAAAAAGAGAGAAAAAAAAGAAACTGTGACAACTATTGACTTATTACTATGAAAGCAATAATAAATTAGTTGTTGTTTTTAATTTGATTACATTCTTAATTGTATCAGTTAAATCTTTAATTGATTAAGTTTCCAATATTAATTTATTTATTTATGTTAAATATTAATTAAATGTCTTTTGTTAAGAAATATTTTATAATTCATTTTTTGCGTTTTTGTGCGGACCTCAGTCGAATTATTTTCTTGAGAATATTGATCCCAATAAGCTAATTTTTCTTTCTCAAAAGAGTATTTGTGCACCTATGAAATTTGAATGCTGAGTTTGTTGAGAGAATTTAATTTGAGACCTGGGCAGAAGTTCCAGATCGTTTTATATTTAGCGCTTTTCTTCATGTGACTAAAAATGATTAAATTTAAACATTTTCTAAGACTCATTGAAATCTATTTGGCGCAAGTCTCCGTTCCTTTGCCCTCTCACAACGGCTCGCATAAGCAGCAGCACAATGCAGTTCTCCTCACCAAAAGACTAACTCATTTCGGTTCTCCGGTGTGCGTATATTAAATTAATAAAGCATTTTTTCGTATGTGTATACTTTTGTGTTAAAGTGGCAGGCGTTCTTAGTACCGACATCTGTTCTCAGCCATAATGACTGTTTTCCAAGCGAAATTCTCGCCATTGTGTCGCTTAGCGTCAATATGATTACCAGCCGAAATGATACTCTCAGATAGATTCGGAAATTCATTGTTTCAAAACAAATGATCCTCCTTGCACGGTGCTTTTATTGTACAGGACATGTCATGTGAGGCCTACAAATAGTCTTTAGTCTGTCCCATTTGTGGAAATGAATGGTGATGTTTGTTGGTAGAGAGTTTGTTAAAATAAAACTCCATCTCTTATATTTAAATTTAGATTTTTATTGGGATTTTTTTTTTGTCCATTGCCAGCTACATTGATTTGTATAATTATTTATGGAATATTCATTTTTGTGATTAACTTCATTAATGTTATACGTCATTTCTTTTGTCACTGCATATCAATTGGTATGCATATGAGTTGAGAAAATTATGTTCATAAATTCACAAGATTATAAATATTGTGCTAGTGGGGTTAACAAACATGTGTACTTTCTCATTTAAAATCAACACGAAATTAAGTGTCAGACCACATAAATGTTACTTGAGTTTTCTTTCTGACCAAGAATATTTATGACCACATTCTTGGATAAACAACTAAGTAAAACTTGTAAAAGTTAACATTAGAGATACCTACATATCATACAAGAACGAACAACTAAGCTATGGGTAAAAATGGTTAAAAACGTATGATATCAGGTAAAGAGAGATGACTTATTGAAATTAATGTTAATGGGAAACAACTTAAAATTATATATTTGCATATTTTTAGGCCTCAAATGTCCGTTTAATAATAGTATTATTTGCAAGCGAAAACGTGCTCAAAATCTAAGTATTGGACGCATTAACTCGATTTATGTTAAAACTAACGCGATTCAAAATTTACGTTATACTAATTGCCACTAAAATACCAATTTATTAAAAAAAGTGCGCTCAATATGCGCAGAAAAACGAAAATATTTCTTTGCCTAATTTTTAGGCCGTCACATATTGTCCCGTTTTGTATAGGGCAGTGTTGTTTAATAACGCTTTACGGCCAATTTTCATGTAGCGTCCGTTAGGGTTTTAACTGCCAGTTAAACGGAAGAAAAATGAAAATATCTTTTTTCTGGTTAACTTTTAAACTAAAACAAAGTATTGGAAAGTGCTAAAGTCGCGCGCGGGGCCGACTATCATTATAGCCTGCACCACTTCTGTAGATCATAAAAATTTTCGATACCATATGCACATCCGTCAAATGTTGTTGGGGGGCTATATATAAAGGTTTGTCTCAAATACATACATTTAAATCTATCACTCGATCTGGACCAGAATATTGATTAGACTCTCTACAAAATCTACTAGACTCAAAATTTAAGTCGGCTAACTGCACTAGGGTGGGAACACCAATGTTAGAAAAGAAATATGGGAACACATTTAAACTTGAAGCTATTTTTTAAGGAAACTTCGCAAAAGTTATTTATGATTTATCGCTCGATAATATATGCATTAGAAGTTTTAGAGAAAAGTTAGAGTCATTTTTACAACTTTTCGGACTAAGGCAGTGGCGATTTAAAAGAAAAAATGTTTGTATTTTGACCATTTTTGTCGAAATCAGAAAAACATATATATGGGAGCTTATATCTAAATCTGAACCGATTTCAATCAAATTTGGCACACATGACTTTATTACTAATTGTACTCCTAGTGCAAAATTTCAAGCAAATTGGGCCAAAACTCTGGCTTCTGGGGCCATATAAGTCCATATCGGGCGAAAAATATATATAGGAAGCTATATCTAAAATCTGAACCGATTTCAATCAAAATTTGGCACATATGAGCTATACTACCAAATTGTACTCATTTGGCAAAATTCAATCAACATTGGGCCAAAAACTCTGCTTGTAGGGACCATATTAGCCATATCGGCTAAGAGATATAAGTGGTAGCTATATCTAAATCTGAAGCCGATTCAAATCAAAGTTTGCACATATATGACACGATGCTAGCTCAATGTAACTCCTAGTGCAAAATTTCAACTAACATTCGGGCAAAATCGTTGCTTCTGGGCCTATATAGAGTCCATATCGGCGCAAAGATATATATGGGAGCTATTAAATATCTTAAATCTGAACCGATTTTCTTCCAAAATAATAGGGGTTCTATTCTGACCCAAATTAAGGAAACATGTGCCAAATTGAAGGCCGATAAAAAATTTCAGCAGTTAAATTTCTAATTGGCATTTATGTGGAATATAAATAGTACAGATGAAATATCATGTACATAGCACGGTTTTAGAAGTTCCGAGTTCATTAGCTAACGTAGCACTAACGGAGCTTCAAGAAAATTGGGGTTAATTGATTAAGTTTTCAACTTCAATCATCTTTTCAATTGGAAATATTTTGGTGATTTATTTGTGATGTATTTTTTTCCATGTAATCTTTCATATTAGGTCAATATTGTTTACAGTGTATACGATAGGGTTATTCTATCATCTCAAAGGGATGTGACTATATAATATGCGTATACTCTTTGGTCGCATATAGCAATAACACCCCGACTTAAAACAATAATATACTAAATGAATAAATTATATTAAATAACAAAGCTTTAAAACTAAATACGTGCGAGAATCCTAATTTTTTATTACAAACTTCTGGCCAATGACCCATAACGACATTGTATTGACTTTAGCAATTTTAAATGGCAAATATAAAAGTCCCATTATTGGCTTTTATGCCTAGGAAAATAAAATTTCATTACTAAGAGAGAGACAGAGAGAGAGAGCGATTGTGAGAGAGTTTGTATTGTGTGTTATAAGAAGGGCTGCCAATAAAATTTCAAGAAGAAATCTTCATAATCGTCACTTCCATTTTTAAAATCGTGAAAATAATAAATATTAATATAAATAAATATTAAAACCAAACTAATTTTTGGTTTAAAAACAGAAGTATTTATTTCATATAAAGAACACAAAATGAACATACATAACTATGTCTTTCAACAACATAAGCATAATGAATTTAGTTTTGTACAAAAATAACATAAAAAAATTTATGCAATGCTATGCTATACAATTCAAAAAATAAAATATAAAAATTATTTTTTTTATATATAGTTACTAATTCAGTAAGATTTTTCTCTATTTAAAATTTTTTCCCTTTGACAAATTAAAACACTTATAGATCTCTCGATTAAGAAGTTACAATCTTTTTATTGGAAATAACTTTTTAACAAAATCTTCTATAGAATAAATTTGACGAATTTTCTTAGAAATAAATTTTGCAGAATTTACTATAGACAACAAATTGCCAAAAAATTTCTTCTATAAAATACAAATTTTTAGAACTCTTCTATAAAAACAGCAAAAATTTTCTACAGAATATAAAGTATTGAGAAATATATTTTTTTCTATAGATAAATTTTTTTGGAAAAATTTCTAATAAGAACTAAAATAGTTGGACACAATTTTCTAATAAAATAAAATTCTTACAAATATTTGTATAAAATACTATTTTGAAAAATTTTGTATAGAATACATGACATTGAAATTTCATATCGAAATAGAATTTGCCAAATTTTCTATATAAAATTTTGCAAATTCTACGATAAAGATTTTGACAAAAATTTTGAGAAAAGAAAATTTTAACAAAAATTAATGGAAATAAATTTTGACAACTTTTCTATAGAGAATAAAATTTTTGACAAATCTTCGTGATAGAAATAACATTTAGACAAAAATTTATAGAAATAAATTTTTGGAGATTTCTAGGTGAGGACGTATACCCGCGAATTGCCAAATGTTAAATACTAGCAAAAATGGCACATTGCAACATTTGCCAGACGTACTCCAAAATTCTAAACAAATGAAATTCTTGATAACATATGCTATAGAAATAGATTTTGATAAAATTTTCAAATTCATAGAATAAAATTTTGACAAAATTCATTTATAGAATAAAATTTGGAAATTTTCTTAGAAATAAAATTTGTAAAACTTTTTAGAATAAATTGACGAAATTTTCTATAGATAAAATTTTGACAAATTTTCTATAGAAATAAAATTTGATAAATTTTCCAAGAATTAAATTTTTGGCAACCTTTCTGCTAGAAACAAATTTTACAACGATTTCTTCGTATAAATAAATTTTCGTCAATTCAATATAAAACACTATCGAATAGAACATATTTGTTTATTTACAAACCACAGAAATTTTTAGTCAACACTTAAAAGAATTTTTTTTTATTTAAGTAGATTTTTGGTAAATTTTCTTACAAATTTTGGGGGCAGTATTTTCTGGCACGAGTGCAACCAGTGATATATACTGTAGGGTGTAAATGATTGATACTACCTCTAACATGTATCGAATCTCTAGCAAAAACTCGCAATTTCTCTACTGACAACTGTCAAAAGTAATGCTCTATTTTGCTGGCTCTAAACGAACTGCTTCTAGTCAAAATTTTTGAACGTAGCTAATACGTCATTTTTGAAGCAAAAATCGGAAAATCGGCATTGCTATTTATTAAAGTAAAAAACGCAACGATAATCGGCAAAATTGCAAGCCCTGGACTCGGTAACCGCATCTAAAGTTCGAGAAAAGTCGGTCGTTGTTTTTGTTGCTTAACAGTTTTTAATGTAGTGTTCATCCATTCTTGTTTCATGCTCTATGGGTTGTTCCACGTTAGAACACTTGAATGAAAAAGCGCAGTAGAACCCGCCAGGAAGAAAAATTTCGGTTATAATTTTAGAAAATTTTGAATCTTTTTAAAAAAAATTTTAAACTAACAGTATAACAACGGTGGCATCCGCCCGATGTCATAAAAATAATTAATTTTTTCGACAAATTCAAGAAAATATTATAGGACATAATTAAGTTTTTTCATTTGTTAAGAAAAATTTTGTAGTTGAAGGGAAAAAAAATGGGTTTCAAATTGCAAGAACTGTCTTTAGGTGACATACGAATTTCATGAATGAACCGCATTTGTCGTAAAATCTTACAAATTTTAAAGAAATAGATTGGAACGTATTTTTGGTGGAAGCAGAATTAAGTTTATCCTATCATTTGTTGTGTACAATTTTTTTTCCTCGCGCTTTAGTTAATTTACTACGCCAGCTACACAAAAATTTATTAGAGTAGAGGAAACTTTCTCCAAACATAATAATTCCATGAAACTAAAACGAAGGTTAAATTGGCTTTAGTGAAATAGAGAGTTCACTTTTTTTTGATGTAGGCCAGATCAAGGAACTCTGCGATAAGGATGGGAGGTGTTGTCCAGAGTGATCTTGGGGTGGTGAGACGAGCAGGTTAGCTGGCAGCGGAAAAGGTACGAGTGTCATGTGGCCCTTCGATTACGTCAGCTATCGGCTGCTATCAATTCAGCGTGTTTTTAAGTAGAAGTTGAGGCGCTGCATCGAGTGCGCTGATCCTTAGTTGGGCCAGAAACACCATGGGAGGTTTTCTCTCCGTCCGGTCGCTATGGGCTATGGTCGGATCCGAGAACAGAATTTACCTTGTAGCTTCCACGCTTCAGCTCATAGCTAATTAGTTTCATCGAATCCTGTTCAGACCTGTCTGGTATGCCGGCTCTGATAAGTCGTCCGTACCACATTTGCAGGTCGATTACAGACGAGGAGGCGCCAGGTTAGATCCTCGTCATATGGAGTTCCGACCCATTGGGCATACGCATTAGGGACGAGCGCAGCAGATCCATGGATAAGTTTTGGGTCATCTCATCATGATGTAGAGAAGTGCTGACATCTTACTCCTGTTTATACCGAAATGATGAACAGCATTGGCTGCGGTGGGTCTCACTGCGATTTTAAGCAGCCAACTAATCTGGAAGATCAATTTTTGTAACAACCAACGGCAAACCTTGTAAAAATGACATGAAACCAGTATCATGGATATACCCAATAGATCCGTCAAGTGAGGATTTGCCAACGTGATTAACCTGGGGATATATTCTGTTTCTTGGGTTACTTCAAAGAATTATTCCTTGAGGTGTCAGACCGCCTAAAAAGAAACCAACAGTCAATTTATTTTCGAATCGTGAAACACGCGGCTTTTTGTCTTTAAATCCATCCATATGAAATCTTTCATAGTAACAAGGATGGATGGATATCATGCAACAAAGCAAGGATAAATCTGTCACATTGAAGTCAATATTTATTTGGTTATAGGACCAAAAGGACCTACTCACACCTCTGTGTATAACTTAAACACACACCATCACCGTTGTAATCTAATTTTAAGCTTGAATTTAAAAGGATTTCTTCGAATTTAAGTGGTAGCAGCATTCAAATGCTATAGGAAATGAGAGAGACAATCCTTTCGCAAACCTCATTTCAGTAACCCAAATGTCATATCCTTTCTCACCATTACGAAAATATCTCGAATGGTAAATTGAGATGTATGTGTTTG
>PGFW01004316.1:8617-20816 GCA_003123925.1 Haematobia irritans
CATAGTTACAAAGTATTATGGGAATATTAAAGTAAAAAAAAAAATAATATTTATGAATGTGAATAAATGTATGAATAATTACGATCGATATTTCTTTCTTGGTTCTTCTAAGGGTCGTTTCAAAGTGAAAAAATACATGATGGTCTTGGTCGATTTGTTATCAGTAGTAAAGAATTCTATTAGTAGCACACGCAAACCAATTGAGTAGCGCTCACTTTTTATGATGATACGCTGGAAATTCTCTCGTAATTTAATAATAGACAATAGAAGCTTATACTTTCCGTTTGACCCCCACTGATCGCTTATTCAATATATGATTTCCGACCAAATATTGTTACCATCAGCTGATGCGAGAGCCAATGTTCTGTCACAAAAAAAAATCCCAGCTGAGAAATATTTTACACCATTTCAAAACATGACACCCTACCCCAACCATAACGAAAAAAATTGACTTCCGGTACATATTTGCCACTGTGAGGTAATAAAATGTATAGGAGAGAGATATGAAGAAAAATTTGGTAAAAACCAAAAATTTGGGTGGGAAGCGCTAATATTTTGCACATTTAAAGGAAAAACGTGTGGATTTCATTGTGCAAAATTTCAATGAGATCGGTTAGCATAGCCAATTATCCTGTGTTGGAGCTCCACCACTAGCCCACAATGGATGGACTCGCGGCCGGTTCTAATGACTACGGATATGTCCACACTGCATAGTGCGAAGCTTAGTCTCGATTATAAAATGGACGTTACACATGTTTGTAAGTCAAGAGTGCGTCATTGCCTAGAGAGGATTAACTGTTCCGTACCTATCTATCAGATCTGAAAATATGCTATTACCGGCAAATTCTCGTGCCTTATATTCTGTTATGTACGCTTAAGAAGTCAACAGTGGACATCAGAGAGCCCACAAATGCTTTGTCTGGAAACGGGGTATTCTGAGAATACTTGATATCGCCTCCAAATACAAGAGCAATACGATCTTGTATGATATTTTCGTATACGAAATGTTAACATTTCAATAGATCGCACTGGGACAACCAAAACTTTTTTTGCAGATCAATTTTCTATAAACAAATATATTAAAATACATTTTACATTTTGATTCGAAAGCTTTATTTTTATCCTAAATACAATTTTCTTAGAAAAATTCCATATAATTGCTCCTGAATAGATTTTCTTAATTTAAAGTTTGGTAGTCGAATTTGTGTCCAAAAGACTCACCAAAAATTACTTCAATATTCATATCATTAACCATTCATCATAGCTTGTAGAAGCAATTCTTTTCCTTTTCTTTTTCTTCACAACATCCAAACTACGTTGTCTCCAAGTACTTTTACGTAATTTAATGGGGCGACTACCGACATAGCGCCCATCCATTTCCTTCATTGCCTTATAAAATCTTGAGGCTCACGGAAAGCTGACAAAACAAATCCTTTACTTTTGCCAGTACGCTTGTCGCGAATAACTCGAGCCCTTTGAAACGGAGGATATTTGTTAAAGGTTCGTGTCAATACCTCATCGTTGACATCATTTCCCAAATCACCGCAAAATATCGGAAATCATCATCTGGCAATCGGCCAATGATGTGTCCTCCCATACCTGACCGCCTGCAATGCGTACAGTTTTGCGATCTTTTTTCTTCTTCTCCGTGACCTGGAACGATTGAAGAGCCGATGGAAGCTTTTGCCGCTTTAATAGCCTCCTCCGCTATTGGATTAGGACCAGATTTCTCTGCTTTCAACTTTTTTAGTTTTTGTGTTACATCAAATTGTATGGCGTTAATGTCGATGGGTGTTGGCACCGTAGGAACACTAACGGATTGTCGGCTAACATAAAGTTTTGGAGCACTCGAAGAACTAACGGGAGTTGTTACAGCTGGTACGGGTGCTGCGATTTGGTTATTTGGTTGTTGTACAAAAAGGGGCATAAAACGCTGTGGGGGTATTGTGTGTCAGGGACTGAAGATATCCTAGGTGCGCTACAACTGCGGGAGCTGTTGTCTGCAGTTATTATACTTGTAGGAAGTTGCGCCTGCTGTATTTTCTGTTGGTTGTAAGTGTTTGCCGCTATTTTGGTCTGACTTGATTGGGAACAAATACGGTTCCTAGGTATTCGTTGTAGCAGGTTTAGATATTTCCGCTTCAAAACGTGACAACTCATCTTCGATGTTTTTTCTTTTAGATCCCATTGTGGAAATAGATTACATAATAATTTAATAGTTCACTATTGACGAATGGCAAGAATTACCCAAATCTAAACAGCCAATTGTCATTTATGTTAGGGACATCTCTAATTTGTTGTTTAACCGGTTTTGAATCGGATCCAATCAAAAGTGTGGATAATAACAATTCTTAAACAGTGATCTATTGTTGTTTTTAGTGAATTTTCCAAAGTTTTCGGGTTTCCTTATAAAACGAAATATGTCATCGGGTAGTGATCTGCAATTATTTGCTCGTAATAGCAAAAAAATCCTTGGAGCTGCTTTAAATTATATGTGGGTATACTATGTTAAAAAATTTATTATTTGTTTAATTACGCACATACATTCTCCTATTTCAGGGACATTGTAAGAGAAAGGAATGCCCCAGTTCCAAAGTCCCCCGTAGTTTTTCTGAAACCCTCTACTTCTTTGATTGAAGAAGGAAAAGATATTGTTGTATGTTTAATCTGCAATGAGTAGGCAGACATAGTTGTCTCATGAATACATATCATCTTATTGAACTTCTAGATTCCCAAAGTCTTTACAAAAGTGGCCCACGAAGTGGAATTGGGCGTTGTTATAGGCAAACATTGTAAAAATGTTTCCACCGCCGAAGCTTTTTCATATGTTGGAGGTTATTGTTTAGCCCTTGATATGACCGCCCAATGCGATTTAGGCGAAGCTCGTAAGAATGGTCTGCCTTGGTCAATGGGAAAAGGATTTGACACTTCTACTCCCGTTTCACGTCTGTTAAGTCCCAAAGAAATTGGTGATCCTCATAACCTAAAGCTATGGCTAAAAGTGAATGGCAAGCCGGTTCAAGAGGGAAATACCGCCGATTTAATTTTCAATGTGGCCGATTTGGTATCTTATTGCTCTAAATATATGACATTGGAGCCTAATGACATAATCTTAACTGGTACACCAAAAAACTCCTTACCTGTAAAACATGGTGATGTTATCGAATGTGGTATTGGAGATTTGATTAATATGAAATTCAATTGTAAAAATGAAATGTAAACTAAATTATGTAAAAGTGGAATAAAAGGATTACTCAGCAATACTAATTCATTTATTTTATGAATACTTTATTTTAGATTTAAACTAAATCTATGGCCTTAGTGTACAACTTGTTTCTTGGCTAATTTTAAGCGATCTATTCTGTTCATTATGGCCAATATTTCATTTTGAATATTAGCAGCTTCAACCACCAATTCGACGGATTTTTTAAAATGGATCGCAGCATTTCTTAAGGTCATTGGAGGAAGAGCTGAAAACCAATGCATTGGCTCGACATATCCTTCAGCTTTGTCCACCTTGTGTCTTACTAAGTGTTTGTCCTCTCCTGACACTTTAGTTTCGGTCTTATCGATTTCCACATAGCAAAGAGCTTTAAAATCTTCACTATTTTCTGTAGGTATTTGAGCTAGGGTGATAGCGTGTGATCCTTGGATATAGCGTGTCTTTGCTAACAGCAACTGGCCGGAATTATCTAAAAGAAAAAGTGTATTAGAGACACCTATTGGTTCATAGGACAATTTATTTTCACTTTACGATCGTAATCTGTATATCTGTGGCATTTTACAAGAACGCACATATATAAGGGAAGGCAACAAAGCTTGACTAATCATTATTGCAAATTAGGTAAAATATATAACAATATATCAATTTGATGTTTTTTCATCCATAGCATCTAATAGCTTGACCTATTGAATCTTTTGTAGATTTTTATTCGGGGTAGCATTTCGTAAAGCAAATAAATATTCCTTGTTAAGAATTATCCAGGAACTTACTTGAACGCTCAATGTTTACACGACATTCTGTGTGTTGCTCAATCAAATTTAGCAACTCAAGATACAAAGAATCCAATAAATTATTGATTACACTGATTTCTGTGGGCATTTTAAATAAATGTATATAAATATACGCTGTGTACAATTTCCTAATGTCAAATCAAGTCATATGACAAATAAAAGGGCTGAGATATGCACAAATCATAATGAAATTTCAGCTGGTTTTGACAACACAAATTTAATAAATAACCACACTTGAAATATATATGAATTCGACACATTTTCAAATATTTATCTATAAACAGTCGATAACATCGTTCTAACGAAAATTTCGTCAAGTATACAGCTATTTCAAATATTGTCTTATGCGCCGTCCAGACTATAAGTTTATCCGGACGACAGTGCACGTGTTGAACATATCCCAAATATTGGCCACACTATAAGTTAAGTCTGGCGGCTTAATCGATACTGCAACTTGTTAATGTGATAACAATTTGCGATTATTTAGTCATCGTCGACAATTCGTATCGATTGGCCACATTGGAAGATTCTTTTCAAACCTAGACATTCCGTCCGGATAAAACTTATAGTCTGAACGGCGCATTAAATAAGTACCAAACAAGATTTTTGGTCATACGCTGTTAATTTGTTTGAATCGTTCAGCTTGGTACAATTGACGGCATTATCGTAACGACTTCTTGCATATGATGTATTTAGCCACATTGTGGTCATCGCACGACATTTTACTAACCTCCCTATGGTGAACGTTTAATCAGCTGATCATATTTGACAATACCTTTATTGCGAAGGGGTGTTTTGTTTATTTTTGTTTGCTTGTGACAAATGCTTAGTATTTCTTCGGTGAGGGGACGAACAATTAAAACAAGAGACTCGTCTTCAAAAATGTAAGTAAATTGTAAAGCCACAAAAACTGTGCAAACAAAAATATGGAAAACATGGGAATCAGTGAGCAAATACAGTTTAATAATTAATAAAACATACATCATCATGGGCAAGTACTATTAGATACTTGAAGATTTGCAATTTATAGTTATTGAAGTGAAAGCTAATCACACAATCGGTGGTTGGATGTATGTGAATGTAGTTGCAAATAATCAAAGATATCAGAGAATGAATTCATTCAATGTATTTTTCTAGCCATTTTTCCGTCTGCACGTGGATAGTTAACTAGCATTTTAAAATTTTTTTCTCCTATATACTACATACTCCAAGTGATGTCTGAGATAACATATAATAATATACGATGGCGACGTCATAAAACAACTTATGATGATGAGAATGAGGAGGCAAGTCAACATAATAATAGAGAATACGTCTACGCGACATCTAACTTCATATTACACATACTAAAAAATCTATATTCCCATTAAACATTGTTTAGAATTAATATAATGCATGTTTGTGGTATCATTTTGATCGTAAAAGACTGGTTTTACTTCATGCTAAATTCTTGGCTATTGTTTTTAACTACTCCAAAAGCCAGAACATGTTAAATTACAAAATGATTTGCATAAATTATACAGATTACACTTTTACTTTTGTTTTGCTTATATGGAGGGCTAGATCAAATGATATTAATTAACATCAGATAGATTTCGAGCGTTCTTAGTACATACAGGTCATCAAACTTTAAAAGGTAGTATAGAAAAAAAAAATAAAGATTCTGATGTTTTCGTAAAAGTTACGAGTTCCTTATAATAAAATTATTCTTTCCATTAGCAATAGCAACCAAAATGTGTTGTTTATGAAAGATAAGTGAGTCTGATACATCGTGCTGATCGGAATGGGTCCAAGAGCAAGAATTGAAAAGTTTATTTTGTTTTAAAATGAAAAAATTAATATTTTCGGATAATGCCAACATACCGGCTTTTGCGAAAATTTTCGTTCGCATACCGACAAGACTTTCCTCCTGACGTGCTACTAATTTTTAATTTATAAATCCCAAAACTAATTCTCTAAATAAATTATATCTGAATGAACCAGAATTCACCGACACGTTAAAAAGTTACAATTAGGCAAATGTGAATATCACTGTACAAATATACAGCTATTGAAAAGAGATCATAGTTTCTTATATGTACATAACGATTCTATCTGTATGTTTGTCACAAAAAATCAACTCATTCAATTTCAATCTCATCTTATCTAATCATAATCACAAAATTATTACAGTATATTCCTAGTAAATAAATGATTTGTTTTTACTTATAGTTTTCGCCGTTAAGTGATACCCCTGTTGAATCTTTACTGGGCCGTCGTACAATGTTTAGCGGCTCATCCATTGTCAATGAAAATTCTCGTCGTCTTTTTAACGTACAACAGCAACAACAGAGGCTATCCAAAAGCAGTAATTACGATACCTATCCTCCCAAGAAGTCGACCAGCAGTCTCCGTCCCCATCACGCTCTAGCGACAAATAATTCGGAAACTATAAAAAACACAATGTCGACACGTCAATCACCGGGACGTTTTTATACGAAACGTTCGTCAGCAACAACAACAACGAGGAGAAGTTATAGCATAGTTGGCTAGAAAAACAATTGCATAAATATTCTAGCAGCGATAGTAGTCAAGAAGAAGATGAAAATCTTATGAATATGACCGTAGATAAAAGAAAACCTACCCGCAGAAGCATAGGTAATGGCCTACAATATAGCCACCATAGATATAAAAATAAGTCAGGTGAAGATGATGGAGTAGCCGATTGTTGTACCATATTTGGTGAAAATTCTCAACATATCAGTGATTTAATTGATATAGCTATAAGAGTACTATTGGTGGTTGTTTTCAGGTGTGTATGAAATAGTATTGAGATTTAACCAGGCTAATTTTGAAAGAGGCAACTAGGTAGCTGATACGAAGTATTACCATTTGAAAATACCATATTGGAACCAGAAGTTATTTTCTCATTTACTTTTGCTCGTTACGTTATGATACATACCCATACAATGGCCTTCTACAGCGCATTCATACTGACGTTCTTCATTATAATAACCCAAATGGAAATTCTCAAAAAGTTAACAGGGTTGGCATCTGGTAAATTCGGCAGTCACTGCATGGACCAAATGAGAAGCGGAACATGAGTTCCTACTCTTTTTGTTCGTCTAAGGTCTCGAACCGATCCTTAAATTTTTTCGATTATAAGTCGCAATTATTTCATGCTATCGATGAAAATTATTGGAGGTCCACGGCCCAGTTACCCAAACCATCTCTTGAGATATAAAATTACTTCAGGTGGCCATTCGACAACCCATAAATAAATATGGTGCATTCTTCTCCAGAATATTATCAGATCCTTAGCAATTTGATTGCCACTGGGGGTCATCGAATTCGACCCTTTCGCCGACAAACCATTATTGCAATATTTTGGACGTTTCTTTTTGGCAACGCTATCAGTATCATAACCTCTTCGTGTCTGCTACCCTGTATACTGTTATTTCTCAACATATATTTCATTACAAATTAAAGATTTTAATAAATACTCTCCATTTTATTTTTTAGTAAAATGGAGACGCAAACAGCATTCAAACGTATTATACACATGGAAGAAATGTGGATGTATAAAAATCCTCGAACAAAAGACATCGTTTCTCCAATTTCGTTATTGGTATCCGTTATAATTGGTCCATTTTTGGTAAGCCTCGTGCACTTTGCCTTAACAAAAGACAGAAAGGACTTCTTTGCCGCATCATGGACTTGGACATTGATACTAGGACTAAATGGATTGGCCACAAGCCTCTTGAAAATAACTGTGGGTCGACCACGTCCCGATTTTTTCTATCGCTGTTTTCCCGATGGTGTTATGCATCTATCAAACAATGCTACCGGTATGGATAATATGATTGATTTGTTTAATTGTACCGGTAGTATAAATGCTATAAATGAAGGACGCAAAAGTTTTCCCAGCGGTCATTCCTCATGTAAGTTCCCATATAAGTTTTTAATGCATAGTCGAATATTCTTAAGAAATGTATATCTTCCTTTTAGTTGCCTTTGCCGGTTTTGGTTTCATTACTTACTATGTAGGCGCTAAACTGCAGGCCTTTAATTATCGGGGACGAGGTCATACCTGGCGTTTGTTTATATCTATTGCACCTTTAATTTTGGCTGCATTGGTCGCCATCAGCCGAACTTGTGATTATCACCACCACTGGGAAGATGTTACAGTGGGCAGC
Organism: Haematobia irritans; assembly: GCA_003123925.1. NCBI lineage: Eukaryota > Metazoa > Arthropoda > Insecta > Diptera > Muscidae > Haematobia > Haematobia irritans. Next base: position 16,807 of record PGFW01004316.1, read on the forward strand.
ATCATTGGCCTATTTGTATCCTACTATGTTTATAGGCAATATTATCCATCAATATTCTCTACAAATTGTCATAGACCATATTCTACTTCGCGCAGTGGACACAGTAGAAAAATAAAGGAACCAGAAGTAATGGCATCACGTCACACTAGAAGGCGTTTACTTTCGTATAAGCGCCTACCTACCGAAGAACGTGGAGATGCTCTTTTGTCTGAAGAACCTGGACAAAATGGTTTTGCTAATGAGACGGAGAAAAGACCTTTAATCAATGAACAGAAGACAGACAATAAATGGTTTTGAACATAATATGTCCTTAAGTTTTTTTAGAGATGTGCATAGAGCTGTGCTTTCCACTTTTGTTTCGGTTTTTTAGTTTTAAGAACTTTTCACATTACCTTCTAATATTGTATGTAGAGAGTATTAAATTATTTTTTAGTTTGAAAAGATTAATTTAAAATGTACATTTTAAGAAGTTCTGTATAGCGATGTTTTGTTTATATTCGATTTTATAGATATATCCACAATAAATAGATGCAAACCTACATTTTAAACAAACACTAAATAAAAAAATATTTGTTAAATAATTAACAAATGCCATAATGATTGGTCTTAAAGGAAGACGTTTGAATGAACACATCACTAATTGCTAACATGGTTGCCAGCCACTTTTGGTAGAATTCTAGCAAAAATGGTAGATTTTTTGCTGTTTGCAGATAGTTAGAATTCTTGATGTTTTGGTAGATTTTGCAAAATATTCCTTTCCATTTAAAATGTACTTCGTAAATTTCCTATAGAAATAAAATGTAGAAAACATTTTCTCTAGAAATAAAATTTTGACAAAATTTTCTATAGAAATAAAATTTTGACAAAATTTTTTATAGAAATAAAATTTCGAGCAAATTTTCTATAGAAATAAAACTTCGAGCAAATTTTCTGTAGAAATAAAATTTTGACAAAATTTTCTATAGAAATAAAATTTTGACAAAATTTTCTATAGAAATAAAATTTTGACAAATTTTCCTAGAGAAATAAAATTTTGACAAAATTTTCTATAGAAATAAACATTTGACAACATTTTCTATAGAAATAAAATTTAAACAAAATTTTCTATAGAAATAAAATTTTGACAAAATTGTCTATAGAAATAAAATTTTGACAAAATTTTCTATAGAAATAAAATTTTGACAAAATTTTCTATAGAAATAAAATTTCGAGCAAATTTTCAATAGAAATAAAATTTCGAGCAAAATTTCTATAGAAATAAAATTTCAAGCAAATTTTCTATAGAAATAAAATTTCGAGCAAATTTTCTATAGAAATAAAATTTTGCCAAAATTTTCTATAGAAATAAAATTTTGACAAATTGTCTATAGAAATAAAATTTTGACAAAATTTTCTATAGAAATAAAATGTTGACAAAATTTTCTATAGAAATAAAATTTTGACAAAATTTTCTATAGAAATAAAATTTTGACAAAATTTTCTACGAAAATAAAATTTTTAACAAAATTTTTTATAGAAATAAAATTTTGACAAAATTTTCTATAGAAATAATATTTTGATAAAATTTTCTATAGAAAAAATTTAGAGCAAATTTCTATAGAAATAAAATTTTGACAAATTTTCTATAGAAATAAAAATTTGACAAAATTTTTTTATAGTAATAAAATTTTGATAAATTTTTTTATTTTTTTTTTGTTTGGTAGTTTTTTTTGTAAATTTTTCTCCACATTTTGGTAGGTTCGAATGGCATATCACAATATGCGCGAAACCCCCTAGGCAACCTATGGCTCAGAAGTGTCGTAAGCTATGCTGACAGAAATAAATAATCTCAATGAAATGTAAACCACAACTAAGCAATTTAAACGCAAATACCCATTAAGAACGGATATGGCACGCGTAATGGTATATTTGCTTTGTAAAACAGCTATCGTTTTGAACTACTCCGCTAATCAATAATTTCACATCACATATTTTGTATATTCAATAGATGCATTATTATTTAGTTAATAAATGTATTCAATGTATTACAAAATTATTATATATATATTGTAATATAATTTTCTTTTAACATACTATATATAGTTTTTAAGTTTTGTAGTAAGAGTTATATTAGAGCATAATACCTCCCCCATATACTTACAATGGATCACGATGATATAAAAATGTTATTGAGCCAGTGAGCTTCGTTTTAATTCTCAAATAGATTTGAAAAGAGAATTGCAATACATCTGAGGGAAAGTGTTATGAACGAGATAGGTGAAATTAATATGTTTAGATCTTTTTTCTACTTTCGTTAATTATTTAAACGAAGATTTAGATCTAAATCATATACCATAAACTATATAAATTGTACATATTTATACATAATATGTTATTGGTTCCCATCCGTTGCCATAATTGATAAATTAAAATTTTGCATTAGTTTTGTTTTGAAAAAAAAAAAAAAAACTGAAATAAAAAATTTAAATTTTCGCATACACAATAGGTTGCTTGGGTAATTTACACACGATCGCTGCTCCCATGTATTACAATTCTCTTAGCTAAAATAGAGCTTCTTTCGCAATGCACATGGGCCTATGATGGCTCTTATACACATTTAAATCGGCATTTGATTCTGGTGCTGCAAAGATTCAATAAAAATATCAGTGTCAATATTAAAGCAATTTGCTTCTTTCATCACCTTGAGCACAAACACCATCTGGATTTGAAATATATGCAGTTTTGACTGAAACAGCCCAACGCGCTGCCGGTTGTCTCAAGAAGCATCCAAATGAAGCATTTTTACTGAAATGTCGAAAAAATTGTTTAAAACATAATTTCGTAATAGGTTTTCAAGGAGGATTGCTCTAAATATAACCCCTACTCGTGAACTTCTTATTTATTTCCTTATCTATTAAATGTATGAATGTATATAACAATTTTCAATGGAAAGTTATGTGCTTAAAATCTATAATCTTCCTTCTCAGATATTTTGAATTCAGAATAAAAATCTAACAAACAGTAGGTATTTTCAAATAAAAGCGTACATTTACGAAATTGATTCTTCACTAAATAGTTGAAGGGGTGGGCTTGGACTTGTACTGAGTTGACAAGTCGGACAATAATCTTCTAACCAATCCTTACCAAGAATTTTGTGAAGACAATTGCCATATGAGGAAACAGCTCCAATATCATCATCCCAGCTTAGGTCTATTGATCGTGCCGAGCGTTCTGGAGATGATTGAATATCAGAAAATGCATTATAGCAATGATCTTCCAGAATACCTTGTCCTTTTTGTGTTTCATCTCCAGAGTGAGGGGTTTCACCCCAAATGTTGTTTAAACTGGAACAGCTTTCAAAGCAACCGCATTCGTCAAAATCTGTGTGAAAATTGTTATTCAAGCAAAAATAGAACGATGAATTATCTATTGAATCATTCGCGTTGTTAAGTTCTGTTACCCTACCATTATCATTGTTATCTTTTGAGTCGGAAACAAAAGAGTTTGTTGCTTCCGATGGTATGTGGGCATCTTTGTTACTCAATATAGACAAAAGGCTAGATATTTCAGTTTGGTTCGCTATTATATTTTGGTAATATTTCTTTTGTTGTTCCAGTTGGCGCGAAATTGCTATTTGGCGCTTTAATGCTTTACCCAGTTTTTCATTGGTCATACGTGCTTCCAAAAGTTGTCTTTCGAGTGTTTCCAAATATAGTTTCTTTTTTCGACGATTTTCTCTAGCATTTACTGCATTTCTATTGTAAACCTTTGGGTCGGGTTTTCTGGTTGGTTTCCTCTGTTCGCCATTCCTTTTTATCTTGTCGCCAGTAAATCCATGTGATGACACATCAAAGTCCAATTGTGATATTTCCATAGTTGCGAAATCAAACAGATGCAAAACAGTAGTAACTCGAAGTAATTTCTTGTGTTCTTTTTACTTTACCTTGTCTTTTTTGTACAACTTCTAATTTCTCTGTTTTTAAAACCAATTTGTGCTCAAAGCGCCACGCAAATTACGGAAAATTTTAAAA
>PGFW01004319.1:56995-73630 GCA_003123925.1 Haematobia irritans
AAATAAATTTTGTAAAAATTTTCTATTTTGAAATAAAGTTTGTTAAAATTTTCTATCGAAATGAAATTATTGTTAAATTTTTCTATCGAAATAAAATTTTGACAAAATTTTCTATAGAATTAAAATTTTGACAGAATTTTCTACAGAAATAAAATGTTGACAAAATTTTCTACAGAAATAAAATTTTGACAAAATTTTCTATAGGATAAAATTTTTGACAAAATTTTCTATAGAAATAAAAATTTTGACGAAATTTTCTATAGAAATAAAAATTTGATAAAATTTTCTCTTAGAAAATAAAACTTTGACAAAATTTTCAATTAGAAATACAATCTGTGCGACAAAATTTCTTATAGAATAAAATTTTAACAAAATTTTTCCAAAAACATAAATTTTTGCACAAAATTTTCTATAGAAATAAAAATTTTGTCAAAATTTTCATATAGAAATGAAATTTTTGATAAAATTTTCTATAGAAATAAATATTTGTTAAAAATTTTTCTATCGAAATAAAAATTTTCACAAAATTTTCTATAGAAATAAAATGTTGACAAAATTTGCTATAGAAATAAAAAATTTGACAAGATTTTTCTATAGAAATAAACATTTTGGCAAATTTCTATAGGAATAAAATTTTGACAAACTTTTCTATAGGCAATAAAAATTAGAAAAGATTTTCTGTATAAATAAAAATCGACAAAATTTTCTAAAGAACTAAAATCTCGACAAAATGTTCTTTAGAAATAAAATGTTGACGAAATTTTCTATAGAATTAAAATTTTTAAAAAATTCGCTATAGAAATAAAATTTAAAAAAAAAATCGCTATAGGAATAAAATAAAAAAAATCGCTATAAAAATAAAATTTTGACAAAATTTTCAATAAAAATAAAATTTTTTGAAAAAAATCTTCTATTAGAAATAACATTTTTGACAAAATTTTCTATAGGAAATAAAAATTGGACAAAATTTTTCTATAGAAATAAATATTTGACAAAATTTTCTATAGGAATAAAATTTTTGACCAACATTTTCTATAGAAAATAATGTTTTATGACAAAATTTTGTATAGAAATAAAATTTTGACAAAATTTTCGATAGAAATAAAATTTGACAAAATTTACTATAGAAATAATGTTTTGACAAAATTTTCTATAGAAAATTAAGCTGTAATGATAAAAACTTCAGCATCATGAACATTTGTTTCAATTCTAGAGGTAGTGATAGATGGATACACACAAATGCATGCAGCAATTTCTAGCTTGCCGTACCACGCAGTACACTGAAAAACCGCGTAACGATATCCAAAGATTTTGTCATTCTTTAATGACTTTGGCATTGACTCCAAGCCGAATAAGCTACGAATTACTCTAAGGATACACTTTACAAGCAATTTAATTTTAAAATCAGGTTTTGAGTACTTGCTACTGGGAAACAAATATTAATTAATTTGTTTTCTTTTTCAGTTTATACATAACTAGCCAAACTCGGCCCTCTTCTCTGCCACTGTTGTCATTTGAGCCAAAAAATATCTACGAAAATTTGGAGAACATTTTACCAAAAAAAAAAATCTTTTATGCAACATTTTATTTCTATAGAAAATTTTTTCAACATTTTATTTTTATAGAAAATATTCTCAAAATTTTATTATTATAAAAAATTTACTGAAAATTTTATTGTTATAGAAAATTTTCTGAAAATTTTATTTGTATAGAAAATTCTCTGAAAATTTTATTTGTATAGAAAATTTTCTCTAAATTTTATTTGTATATAAAATTTTGTACAATTTTATTTGTATATAAAATTTTGTACAATTTTTTTCTATAGAAAATTTTGTCAAAACTTTATTTCTATAAAATTTTTGTCACAATTTAATTCCTATAGAAAATGTTGTCAAAATTTTATTTATATAGAAATTTCTGCCAACATTTTATTTCTACAGAAAATTTTTGTTAAAATTTTATTCCTATATCAAAATTTTATTTCTATATACATTTTTTCAACATTTTATTTCTATAGGTTAGGTTAGAAATAAAATTTTTAAAATAAGATTACGTTAAAAAAGAAAATTGTATTAATTTTTAAGTTTAATAGAACTTAAATACCTGTTATTTATAATGTTTTATAAAATTTTGCTTATTATTTCTTTGTAAATAGATTGCAAATAAATGAGTTTGAGAAAAAAAAAAAAAAGAAATAAAATTTTGACAAAATTTTCTATAGAAATAAAATTTTGACAAAATTTTCTATAGAAATAAAATTTTGACAAAATTTTCTATAGAAATAAAATTTTGACAAAATTTTCTATAAAAAATTTGACAAAATTTTCTATAGAAATAAAATTTTGACAAAATTTTTTATAGAAATAAATATTTGACAAAATTTTGTACAGAAATAAAATTAAAAGAAAAAAATGTATAGAAATAAAATTTTGACAACATTTTCTACAGAAATAAAATTTTGACAAAATTTTCTATAAAAATAAAAGTTGACAAAATTTTCTATAGAAATAAAATTTTGACAAAATTTTCTATAGAAATAAAATTTTGACAAAATTTTCTATAGAAATATTATTTTGACAAAATTTTCTATAGAAATAAAATTTTGACAAAATTTTCTATAGAAATAAAGTTTTGACAAAATTTTGTATAGAAATAAAATTTTGACAAATTTTCTATAGAAATAAAATTTTAACAAAATTTTTTATAAAAATAAAATTTTGACAAAATTTTCTATAGAAATAAACTTTTCACAAAATTTTCTATGGAAATAAAATTTTCACAAAATTTCTAATAGAAATAAAATTTTCACAAAATTTTCTATCGAAATAAAATTTTGACAAAATTTTCTATAGAAATAAAATTTTGACAAAATTTTTTATAGAAATAAAATTTTGACAAAAATTTCTATAGAAATAAAATTTTTACAAACATTTCTATATGAATAAAATTTGTACAAAAATTTCTATATAAATAAAATTTTTACAAAAGTTAGTTTAGAGAAAATTTTCGTTAGAAGTAATTTTTTAAGGAAATTTTCTATAGAAATAAAAATTGTGACAAAATTTTCTTTATATTAAATACGCTTAAAAATTTTAATTTCGTGTTGGTCCAATCCCTTGTTGGTAAATTGTCAAAACATTTAAACATCGACACATTAATAATTCAAGGGGCACTTATTCACCCAAAAATATATTGAAAATACTGTAATAAACTTCTAAAATAAAATTATAAAACATTTCTTTCAAAAAACTAAGCAAACCGCAAAAAGTTGATTAAAAACAAAAAATATTTTTTTAAATGTAGTACAATTTTCTTAAAATTGTGGTAGATTATTTGAGTGACAACCGTGTTCCCCAATCGAAATATGCAACGGAGAAGTAGGTTAGATATTTTAAGCTGTTGCCAAGTCAACAATTTAATCTGGCAACAATCAAACTGCACATGGTTGTTGTCTTTGCTAGATAAGTGTTAACATTCTAAAGCTTTGTAGCTTTTTCTGGTTATTCCAATTTATTAACACAATTAGTTTGTATTTGCATGCTGTGCTATTTTCAATTGAGTTTTCAAACCATTGTAAGAAAATACGGGGAATAGTTAAGAATGCTTTTAAGCTGTGACTTTTTTGTAATATTTCACCAATATGTTTACAAGTTAATATTAGAGGGCGCTAGTATACTTAACATTAAAATTTTATCATCAAATTAATTTCAACTTAATTTGTTTGGCCCACGACTTCATTCACCATGATAAAGGTTTTAGCTATTACCTGGCACAGTGGACTGTAATACGACTTTTCTTTTGCCTCTTTTTATTTTTGTCAAAAAGTCTATTGGTCGAAGAGTCGATTTAGTATCGCTAGACAGGTATATGGTTTTGATAAGCTTTTTCCACGTGACATTCCGATTCAGTGTTGCCAGTATTGGGGATTTTCTCCAAATTGGGGATTTTTCGAATATAAATATAAATTTTTTTTGATTTGGGCTTGGGGACATTGTTGGGAAATTCTATAAATTTGGGAATTTGAATGAAGATCAACATTTTTTAGGCATACGATAGGGTGCAAATGTACCATATGGGGCTATAAAAGATTTATTTTGGGCGTCGCTAGCGCCTAATTATAATTTACTCAGCTTGAACCAAGGACCGAATTTTTCTACAATTGTGAAATCGTTTTCGCCGAGGACTACATATAATTTATGGGACCGATTGCAACCAATTTTGCACAAATTGTTAGAGCCGGCCAACCCAATTACAAACACCATCGCTACCAAATTTTAACCGGATCCGCGATGAAATTTGCCTCTTCAGAGGTTCACTAAACAAAAATCTGCATATCGCGTTTATATGGGGCCTATATATAATTATGGTAGCTATATGGCACCAATTTTTAGCACGGGTATTGGAGTCATTAGACTAGACACCATGTACCAAATATCAATCGAATCGATGAAAATTTGGTCTCCAAGAGCTCCGGAGGTCAAATCTGGGATCGGATTATATGGGGGCCGTATATAAAATTATGGACAATTTTTTGCCACCAAATGTTAGGTGCGATATTCTAACACCGAGCACCAAATTGGATCCGGCTTTTATTTGTGGCCTATATATAGATTATGGGACCGATATGACCAATTTTTGCAAAAATGTTAGGGGCCATGTGACTAACACCACGCACCAAATTTCAACCAGATCGGACAAATTTTGATGCTCTAAATACAGGCTTCTAAAACCAAATCTGGGGTCCGTGTATATTCGGGGCTATGCGTAAAAAGCGGGACTGATATTAGCCCATTTGCAATACCATCCAACCTAACATCAATAACAAAGTAAACCTTTCAAGTCGATAAGCCTTGTTTTGTTCGGAAATTAGCGTGATTTCCACAGACGGACGGAGCAGTACGAACGGACAGCCGGATGGACGAACATAGCTAAAGGCGCTCAAAATTCAGTCCAAGGGAAAACGCGTGTAAATCGGTGAAATCGTTTATTTAAAAATCAATTAAATTTCTTTTTCAAGTTCAAGATTAGTATAAAATTCAGGAAAGAACATTCAGTTAGCTTTCGCTTTTCAAATCGAATTGCGGGCCTCACGCTGACACCTGCCATTCAGATTTTTTTACAGCCACCTTGCTTCACCTCTTCGCCGCAGAAAAGCAGTTTCTTGGCCTTGAACTGCTGCTCGTCCTTTAGCAGTTTTTGTCTTCTTTCTTCTTTTAGGTTCCCAACTTGACAATAGCCAGGTATTTCTCAATTGGGCGGAGCTCTGCGACGTGTTGGGAGGGTTCATTGTCTTAGGGGAACACCTGCCACGTTTGTTGGCGGCTACCACTCATGGTCGTTTTTACCGTAATGGCCAAGATTGCCAAATCCGCGCCAAACAGTAAAGGGAACAACACGTGTTTCTTCAGAAAGGCCAGCAGACGTTTATTCAAACACTCTCACACGTAAATTCTTGTTGACAATCCGGAAAGCTATGAAAATGCTGCTTTTTCAAAGCCACAGGTACAATGGCCTTGCAAACCAGATAGTTCTTGCGAAACTTGGATCAAATTTTAATGTGCTTGAAAATATCTGCTACCTTTCCCCCCTTTTGCCGTATAAAAACTCCTGTCCCGGAAAGCTGGCCTTGCTAGCGGCTTTGACGTTACCATACACGCAGTCAAACTTCGTCAGCATCGTCGTGTACAGCCTCCGGGATCGCGCTTTTTGGCCGTCGCTAATTTTGTTTATCAATCGCCGATTTGAATCACTACCTTCTTGGAAGTCGATAGTCCGCGCTCGTTTTTTGGCTCGATGCGACGGTTGTTGACGATTACTCTCAGCTCTATTTGCGGCATCTCGCGAGAGAGAGGTAGGGTTTCGCTTCAAACTACCGGGCACCTCTCTTTTGTCGTCTCAGTGGCTTCGGTTTTCGATTTCCCCCCGATCCAGACTTCCTGGCTCGTCGACAAAACGTTCCCCCAAACTCTTTAATTACATTTGTAACGGTTGCATTTGGCAACTTTTAGCGATTTTTGCCCAGCTTTGCGTGCGAGCTAGCTCTGATTTTCGCGCATGCGCGAGCAAAAATTTGATACGCTGCTCCTTCTTGCTTGGACGGCATTTTGACAACTGAAGACGTGAATTCAAAATCAAAATAAGGATAGCAAACATTTCTACACACACACACACCTACAAAATGAGGGTGTCAGTGGTTTTAAAGGCAAAATTGAAAGTAATACGTTCAAGTTTTATTATTGGAGCCAAAGTTGACCGTGTCACCCTTTTAGATCGACTCAGAATTTCACCACGACCCAGTAATATATTACACTTTTATGGGTGGTAAAACCAATATTTCAATGCTTACAAACGGAATGACAAAGTTAATATACCCCCAACCTATGGTGGAGGGTACAAAAATTGTGCCCCATACGCGTTAACAGTCGCCTTAGCTCATTGCACCACCGACGAGTTTGCCATTAGAACCTCTAACGAATATTTTAAGACTTTTCATTGGAGGGAATTAGAAATCAAAGGGTATTTTAGATCCAAAAGACCTGAGTCGAATATGGTTTTCATCGGTCCAGTTTTTGGTGAGCCCCCACATAAACTAATCTTCTGATTTAATTTCTTCGATTTCTAGACACACGATTTGCAGAAAATTCGAAATCTTAATGGAATATGGTTTATATCTATTCAGATTTTTTTGAGTGTAGTATACCCAAACCTTTCGTATGTTTTTTTAGTGTAGCACACCCAAACCTTTCATTTCTCCATATTTCAAAAGTGAAAACAAATTAAACATGTATGTTATGTTATGTCTAATAAAATTTCTTGAATAGGTCGAAAAACAAATTATTTATTATTATGATATCGGAACATGTAATACTGGTCAGTTAAAATTTATAAAATTAACCAAATTTTCTTTCTTTGTGGTGGGCTCACGTTTGTGGTGTTGTTTTTTTTTAAGTGTAGTATATCCAATCTTTCATTTCTCAATGTTTCAGAATACGAAATAAAAAAACAACAACTACATGACAACTTTTTTATAAATATTTTATCGAATTATTCACGGAATGTCAATGAAAAGAAATAAAAAAAAACGCCTTCTCTGTACTCAGTCTGTCCTTGGTGTCCGTCCAAGCATAAGAATTTCATTAAAATAATGATACGCCCGCATATTTGAGGCAGCGAAATGAAGCTAATGTTGGAAAGCTGCAAACTCAAGCCCCTCAAGTCTATTCAAATTGAAAAAGAAAAAAATGTCAAAGTATGCATTTGACACTTGAAGGTTATCATTCAAATACTTGAGGAAACTTTTTTTCCTGAGCAACACACAACCCATCTCATTCACCTCTATACAAATCTAGCATAAGAGGCCTTTGGTTCTATGATAGTCGTCAAGCAATAAAAAAAGTAGTTGGGGTGATGCTAAGACATGGTTTCCAATGATTTTTTCAGTTTTGTCGGCGCTTTTTTTTAGATTTTGTTTTTTGGGTTCATCATTTTTCCACCAACAACGTTTTTATATTCCCTGAGGTTGCCTATGGGTACAAATGTTCACCTAAGCATTCTTGATTTAAGTGATGACAATGTGTCACACATTTTAATTCTTAAGGATTCAGTGAGGGATATGGGGGTGTTACAATGGAAAGGCCTTATCTAAGACTTAAGACAAAATAAGAAAGAACCAAAAATGGGTGAAGTTGTCTACATAAAAAAATCAAGAAATTTGAAGCAACGAAATTTTTCAATTGACATAACGGAAGTTATTCATTGGGATAATGAATATGTTCATACATATTATGAAATTAAAGGGAAAATTCATTACGAAAAGGAAAAATTTCATTGTATTTATGAAATTGTATGGTCGACTCAATTTTAGTAAAGAATTTCGTATTGTCAATATTTCATTTCTATACGAAATTTTGTCAAAATTTATTTCTATATGGAAATTTTTGTCAAAATTATTTCTATAGGAAATTTTGTCAAAATTTCATTTCTAATAAGGAATTTTTGTCAAAATTTCATTTCTTATAGGGAAATTTTGTCAAAATTTCATTTCTACAGAGAAATTTTGTCAAATTTTCAATTTCTTTATAGGAAATTTTTCAAATTTCATTTCTACAAGAATTTTGTCAAAATTTCATTTCTATAGGAATTTGTCAAAATTTCATTTCTATAGGAAATTTGTCAAATTTAATTTCTATAGGAAATTTTATTCAAAAATTTTCATTTCTATAGGAAATATTGTCAAAATTTCATTTCTATAGGAAATTTTGTCAAAAATTTCATTCTCATAGAAATTTTGTCAAAATTTCATTTCTATGAATTTTGTCAGAATTTATTTCATTTAAAATTTAAATTTTCATTTCATAGGAAATTTTTGTCAAATTCTTCAAATTTTTTTTTCAAAATTTCATTCTATATGGAAATTTTTCAAATTTCATTTCTATATGGAAATTTTTCAAATTTCATTTCTATAGAAAATTTGTTCAAAATTTTCATTTCTATGGGAAATTTTTAAAAAATTTCATTTCTATAGGAAATTTTTCAAAAATTTCATTTCTATAGGAAATTTTTCAAAAATTTCATTTCTATAGGAAATTTTTCAAAATTTATTTCTAAGGAAATTTTTTCAAAACTTAATTTCTATAGGAAATTTTGTCAAAATTTTCTTTCTATAGGAATATTTTTTCAAAAATTTCATTTCTATAGAATTTTTGTCAAAAATTTCATTTCTATAAGAAATTTGTCAAAAATTTAATTTCCATCAAAATGTATTGTCAAATTTTCAATTTATATAGGAAATTTTGTCAAATTTCAATCAATAGAATTTTTTTTTAAATTTCATTCTATAGGAATTTGTAAATATCATTCTATATGAAAATTTTTGTCAAAATTTATTTCTATAGGAAATTGTCTATAGAATTTTCAAATTTCTCTATAGGAAATTTTTTTGTCAACAATTTCTTTCTATAGAAATTTTGTCAAAATTTTCATTTCTATACGAATATTTTGTCAAATTCTTTCTTATAGAAATTTTTCAAAATTTCATTTCTATAGGAAATTTTGGGTCAAAGTTCATTCTACAGCAGGAATTTTTTTCAAACCTTCATTTCACGATGGAAAATTTTCAAGCGAACTTCATTTCCTATAGGGGAAATTTGGTAAATAATTCATTTCATATGAGGAGAATTTTGTCAAAATTTCATTTCCTATAGGAAATTTTTTTCCAAAAGTTTCATTCTATATAGGATTTTTTTTCAAAATTTTATTTCTATAGGGAAATTTTGTCAAGAAATTCATTTCTATAGGAAATGTTTGTGCAAAATTTCATTTCTATACGGCAATTGCTTGTCAAAAGTGTTCGATTTCTATTAGGAATTTTGTCAAAATTTCATTATCTACAGGAATTTTGTTTCCGAAATTTTCATCTTCTACAGGAAGATTGTTTACAAAACTTCATTTCTATAGGAAATTTTGTCAAACAGTTTTCATTTCTATAGGGAAATTTTTCAAAATTTCATTTCTATAGGAAATTTTGTCAAAATTTCATTCTAAATAAGAAATTTCTGTCAAAATTGTAATTTCGCATTCCAAAAATTTTGTGAAATTTATTCATTTATATATAGAAATTTTGTCAAAATTTCAGTATCAATGAGAATTTTTTTTTTTAATTTCACTTCTTGATAAAAATTATCTGTAAAAAAGTTCCATTTTCTAGATAGGAAATTTTGTCAAAATTGTTCATTTCTATGAAGATTTTGCTCAAATTCATTTCTACGGAAGATTTTTTCACAAAAGTTTTCATTATCTACAGGAAATTTTTTAACAAAACTTCAGTTCTATAGGAAATTTGATCAATAATTTCATTTCTAGTAGGAAAATTGTTTTCAAGGAAATTCATTTCTATAGGAAAATATTTGTCAACACTTTTCGATTTCTATGGAAATTTTTTCAACAATTTCATCTTCTATAGGAATTTTTGTCACAATTTGCATTTCTATTTAAGAAATTTGTCAATTAATTTCCATTCACAAATTTTGTGAAATTTTCATTTATAGTCGGAAATTTTGTTCAAAATCTGTCATACTCAATCAGAATTGTTTTGTTTTAAATTTCACTTTCATAAGCGAATTTTTGTAAAAAATTACATTTACTATTACGGAATTTTGTCAAAAATTTAATTTCTATAGAAATGTTGTGTCAAAAATTTAAATTTCTAGTATGGAAAATTTTGGTCAAAAATTACATTCTATAGGAATTTTTCAAAATTTCATTTCTACAGGAAATTTTTCTAATACTTTCATTTCTAACGAATTTTTTCAAAAACTTCATTTCTAAATAGGGAAAATGTTTGTCAACAACTTCATTTCTGATACGAAATTTTGTCCAAAATTCATTTGTTTATAGGAAATTTTGTCAGAAAAATTTCATTCTATAGGAAGATTTAATCAAAATTTCATTCTATAGGAAATTTTGTCGAAAATTTCATTTCTATGGAAATTTTGTCAAATTTCATTTTTTTACGGAAATTTTTTCTAAAACCTTCATTTCTAAAAAGGAAATTTTTTCAAAACTTCCTCATTTCTATAGAAAATTTTGTCAAACTTCATTTCTATAAGATAGGAAATTTTTGTCAAATTCATTTGTATAGGGAAATTTTGTCAAAATTTCATTTCTAAGGAAATTTTGTCAGATTTCATTTTTGTTAGGAAATTGTTGTCAACGAATTTTCATTTCTATAGGATTTGTCAAATTTTCTAGATTTGTCAAAATTTCATTCTATAAGGAATTTTTTAAAAAGTTATTTTCTATTACGAAAATTTGGTCAAAATTTCATTGTACTAGGAAATTTTTCCAAATATATTTAATATCTAGTGAATATTCTTTCAAAATTTCATTTCTATAGGAATTTTGTCAAAAATTTCATTATTTTGAAGAGAGAAAGAAATTTTGTCCAATATTTCATTTTCTATTAGGAAGAATTTTGTTCGTCAAATTTCATTTTATAGGAAAATTTTTAGTTAAAATTCTATAGGATTTCACTTTCTATAGGAAAATTTTTTAAATTTGCTTTAAAATTTTCAACTTCATTTAGACATTTTATGGTTAAAAATTTCATTCTATAGGAATTTGTTCAAAATCATTTATAAATTGTTCAAACTTTCATACGGAAGAATTTGTTGCAAATGTTCATTTCACTAGGAAAATTTTTGTCAAAAAATTTCATTTCTATAGGAATATTTTTTCAAATTTCATTTCTATAGGAATTTTGTTCAAAATTCATTCATAAATTTTTTTCAATATTTCATTTCTATAGAATTTTTTCAAATTTTTCATAGAAATTTCATTTATCTATAGGAATTTTTCAAAATTATCATTCTATAGAACTTTTTGTTTCAAAAAATTTCATTTCTATTCAGAATTTTGTCATCAATTTATTTCTTATACGAAATATTGTGTACAAATTTTCATTTCTACCTATGAAACATTTTTTTAAATGTCATTCTTAGGAATTTTTCAAAATTTCATTTCCTGTAGACATTTTGTCACAATTTCGTGTCTATAGAATTTTTTTCAAAATGATTCGTTGTTGTTAGCAAATTAAACAATATAATAAAAATTGCACCTTTTATACGAATATTTTGTTTTATAATTTCATTTCTATACGGAAAATTCTTGTCAAAAACTTCATTTCTAAATTTATCAACATTTATCAAAATTTTATGAACATTTTTCATTTCTAATACGAGAAATTTCTGTCGAACCTTTTTGTGGCAGTTAATTAAATCATGACAGCAACATTATACAATTTTACTGTACGGCGGACGGATTTACGTTAACCCCTCTGACTAATGATCTTGATTGATTCTGGTGATTCTTAGTCTGCCAAAAAATTATAAAAAAAAGTGATTGTGATACGAATGTATCCTCGACACGTCCGTCTGGCTGGAGATTTGGATGGCCAGCGCCAAATACTTCATGAAGAATGTCAAGCAACATCGGACAAGGCCAATTTTGAAAAACAAAAAAACATGGGCAAGCAAAGAAGCAACCCTTTCGGTCCGAAAGTTTCATTTTATAAATCACCGACAGTCATGTGTCTCCGCAATTTTGAAAGTGTATACTGTTTTTCAAATACTCTTAAAAATCGGTCAACCCCGTTCTCAACCAAATATTGAAAAATTATGAGGGATCTTTGAGTCTTGAGGCAACGCCCAACCTTCCTGAAAATTTCAAGAAATCGGACAACTTGGCAATTTTGAAAAAGCACGAGCAAGGAAGAAGTCCGCGAAATTTCAAGAAATCAGGACCAGATATTAATATAAGTTAATCTCCACTATGTTCACTTCTGCAAATTCCAACCTAAATCGAAACGTGGTTTGTCAATATATTTTTGTCAAAAAGATACGCGCAAACTGGGAGAGTCCCCCTATCTCGAATCAATACTGAAAAACAAAGCCTCAGGATCTTTGTCCATGAAGAACACGAGAAGCCCAACGTCTCCTGCAAAATTTCACCAGCCAAGATTCAAAAATGCAGGTGCCAAATTTTCACAAGATAAACAGAAAAATGTTAACCCTAAAATCGGAATTATAGTGTTGGCCAGAAGTAGGGGAAATATTCCTTATCATGTTAGGATTCTTTTCTAATCATTTAGCAGTTTTTACGGTACACAATGTAGGGACATATTTTTCTCAACGAAGAAATTTTCTAATAATAATTTATATTTTACGGAGCTCTTAAGCAGGAAGCCGGCAAAGCCTGATCTTTATAATGTGTTTGTAACCACGCTTACCACTTGTGCCAAAAAACATTTACCAAACTTGAAGGAAAATGTTACCACAATTTACACAAAATTTTGTCAAAAATTTTGTTTCTTATTAGAAAATTTATGACAATTTTATAGTTATAGAAAATGTTCTCAAAATTTTATTTCTAAAAAATTTTTTTTCAAAATTTTATTTCTATCGCAAATTTTGTCAAAATTTTATTTCTACAACAAATTTTGTCAACATTTTATTTCTATAAAAAATTTTTGTCAAAATTTATATCTATAGATTTTTTCAAAATTTTATTTTTAGGAAATTTGCAAATTTTATTTCTATAGAAAATTTTGTCAAAATTTTATTTCTATAGAAAATTTTGTCAAAATTTTATTTCTATAGAAAATTTTGTCAAAATTTTATTTTTTAGAAAATTTTGTCAAGATTTTATCGATAAAGGAAAATCTTGTCAAAATTTTTATTTCTAGCAGAGAAAATTTTAATTTCTATGGGAAATTTATTTGTCAAAATTTTATTTTGTATAGAACATATTGTATAAAAATTTTATATTTCTATAAAAAAATTTTTGCTCAAAATTTTAATTTCTAAAGAAATTATTGGTCAAAATTTTAGTTTCTACAGAAATTTTTCGTGTCTTAATAGAAAATTTTTCAAAGATTTTAATTTTCTATAGAAAATTTTGTCAAATTAATTTATCTCTGTACGAAAAATTTGTCAAATTTTATTTCTAATAGAAATTTGTGAACGTTTTTTTGATCTATACGAACATGTTTCTTAAAAAATTTTAAATTTCTATTAGAAAATGTTGTCAAAGAATTTTATTTCTGTCGAAAATTGTTATTTCTATAAGAAAATTTCTTTGAAAATTTATTTCTATAGAAAATCTTTGTCCAAAACATTATTTTCTATAGAAAAATTTTCTATAGATTATTTTTCAAATTTATTTGTTTTATGGCAAAATTTTCTCAAAGTTTTTATTTCTATAGGAAAATTTTTATGAATTCGGTTTATTTCTTCAGAAAATTTTATAAAAATTATTATTTCTATAGAAAATTTTTGTCAGCAAATTTTATTCTATAGAAAATTTATCAACAATAATTATTCTCTATAGATAAATTTTGTCAAGTAATTTATTTTTATAGAAATTTGTCAAAATTTATTTCTGTAGAAAAATTTTTGCAAAATTTATTTCTGTAGATATAAGCATTTTGTCAAAATTGTATTCTATAGAACGAAAAAGTATTGTAGGGGAAATTGTCAGGGAATTTTTTTCAGAATGTAGGGAAGTAGCGAATTTATTTGTCGCTTGCTAGGGCTAAGCTGAAAAATTTCCCCTGGAACACTGAAATGAACTGCGACTAAGAGCCAGGACACGCACAGGGAAATTAACTCAGAGAAAGTAAGAGCAATAAAGGCAATGCGGCCGAGTTGAATAAATGGGATCGGGAGACACATGAAAGCGATGTGGAACTAATGTCAGGCACGACGAAAATATATGGGGTGACCTCCAGATAACGAAACAGACTGATCAACTACTTAAGGAGAGAGTAAGACGACGTCAGAAGGGCCGTGGGGAATAATGACCGGTAACTAAGAAAGTGAAAGTACATCCATGTCGAATATGAGCAGCCAGAGGATGGTGGCATGAAGGGCGTGTTTGAGAATATGAAGACCTCGAAACACTGACCTATATCAAAGCAAAGAGTTAAATTATTCGGTAAAGAATGTGATTCGGATTCTGATCAGCTGAGGATCAGAGACACAGAGTACGACTGGAATTAAGAAATTCGAACGCACAGGACGACTGAAATTCTTTTTTAATTTTTGGTTCACTTCAAACCATCTACTCAATCCCTTAAATTTGCGCACTTTGGGCGATGACGCCATATATCCCCACACGCAATCTGATACCTAATCGATGACCATGAACTAAAAATATCGGTAATTAAATCAACACTTTTGTTCAGGGCTAAAAATGATGGAATGCTTCTTATCTGTCTTAACCATCCTCGACTTCCCAAAAAGGGCCTTTAGAAAAAAAATAATAATTCCTCACACTAACGACATTAGGTTCTTTTGTCACATATCTTTGACATCTCTTTAAAAATTCAAAGAAAAAAAAAAATATATATCTCTGATGGTTGCGCGTGTTTTTCTGTTTTTTTTTTTTATTTTTTTTTTTGTTCCAAACAAAAGACCAAAATATATTGTCAACTTTTCATTGTGGTTTGTTAGAAGCTCGTTTCAGCATTCTTATTTTCCCTGCTACCTTTTGAAAAAGCTCCAGCGGGGTTTTTCATTACGATACTTTCTCTTGGGGAAAATTGCTACAAGATGTTAAATTAACAAAAACACCGTCATCGCGATTTCCACGGTCCTTTTATTTCCTCAGGATTTTTTTTAATAAAGATGTGTCGTCGTATTGTTCGATGGAGGTGGTGCTGAGGTTAAGATGATATTGTGGTTGTTTGCTGATGCTGCTGAGGAGCATTTTAGTTGCAAAATTACACCATTGTGTCGAGCTTCCCTTACCAAGGATACGACTAAGTAGAAATTTATAGCTATAATTTGTTATAAACAATAGACACGTTTTTGTAAAATTTCATTTCAATGGGAGATTTTCTCAACAATTTCTTTTAAATAGAAAAATTAGTCAAACTTTTGTCAAATTTCATTTATATAGAAAATTTTGTCACAATTTCTTCCTTATAGGAAATTTAGTGAAAATTTCATCACCAACAGAAATTTTGTCAACATTTTATTTCTATAAGAAATTTTGATAAAATTTAATTTCTATCAGAAATGTTGTCAAAATTTTATTTCTATCGGAAATTTTCAAAATTTTTGGTCAAAATTTATTTTCTATAGAAATTTCTCAAAATTGATTTCTATAAGAAATTTCTGTCAAAATTTGCATATCTATAGATTTTTTGGTAAATTTCATTTCTTATAGGAAATTTTGTCAAAATTTTCATATTCTATAGGAATTCTTTTGTAAAAATTTTATTTCTATTAAGGAAATTTTGTCAAAATTTCATTTTTATAAATTTCGTTTATGCGAAAATTTTGTCACAATTTCATTTCTATATGGAAATTTTGTCAAAAATTTCATTTCTATAGAAATATCTGTTTTCAAAAATTCATTTTCTATAAGAAATTTTGGTTAAAAATTTCATTTCATAGTAAGAAAATTTTGTCAAATTTCATTTCATAAAGAAATTTTGTTAAAATTTCCATTTCTATAAGAAATTTTGTCAAAATTTCATTTCTATAGAAAATTTGTCAAAATTTTTCTATGAGAAATTTTGTCCAAAAATTTTATTTCTATAGGAAATTTTGTCAAAATTTCACTCTATACGAAATTTTCCAAAATTTACATTTTCTAGAAATTTTGTCAAAATTTTTTATTTTATCGAAATTTTGTCAAAATTTTTATTTCTATCGGAAATTTTGTCAAAAATTTATTTTCTATTGGAAATTTTGTCAGAAATTTCATTTCTATCTAGAAACTTTTGTGTCAAAATTTCATTTCTATAGGAAATTTTGTCAAAATTCATTTCTATCAGGAAATTTTGTCAAAATTTCATTTCTATTAGAAATTTGTCAAAATTTCATTTCTATAGCGAAATTTTTCAAAAATTTCATTTCTATAGGAACATTTTGTTCAAAGTTTTTCCATTCTAAGAAATTTTGTCACAATGTTCTATTCTATAGGAAAATTTTGTCAAAAATTTCATTCTGTATGGAAATTTTTCAAGGTGCTGCATAAGTTAAAATTTCATTTCTATCCAAGAAATTTTGTCAATAATTTCATTTATCGGTAAAAAATTTTTGCTCAAAATTTAAGTTCTATATGAAATTT
>PGFW01004325.1:12897-30032 GCA_003123925.1 Haematobia irritans
GCGCCGCCACTGAAGTCACATTTTCCTTTGATGTCGTTATTAACTAGAAGGTCTCCTTTTGCAAATTCTTTCCGGCTACCTTGTGAACATTGCCATTCATTTGACGCGAGTTTTTTCTTCCAGCGCAGTAAGAGGGGGCATATTTAGACGTGGAAACATAATCTACGACAGGTCCACGAAAAACGAGATTATGATTAACCTATCCCAAGCTAAAGGAGTGGTACTAAATATGACACAGAGTGCTCTTCTTGGAAACGCCTATTTTTTACATGTTCTTTGGGAAGGCGTTCGATTATCATTTCCTTGTACCAGGCCTATCTCATATTGATATCATAAGAGAGACCACTAATCTCTGAGCCTTTCCCGCGGACCGGTATATATCTCCACACACCTGTGCGTTTTTCCACTCTCCACGTCTCATCACAGTGTCATATAGCCCCAAAGATCATGAGGTGTGAGGGTTAATTTAAGAGTCAAACTCTGCTTCAAGGTCAGAAAAATAAATATGTCGTTTATGAAAGAAACGTTTTCTCGTGGTCGAATATATCAGATTCTTGTATTATATTCGCTGTGTTCCTGTTCCTTATTTCGAAATTTTTCAAAGGTCAGCACATATATATCAGGGTAGGATATTTTAGCGAAGACTCAAGAGACCACAAAAATATTTAGTCTCTCTTTTTACTTTTATTTGGGTCAAGTCCGCATTTATAGGGAACTCTGTTAAATCAGGTTTGATAGATTCATTGTGTAGAATTTTAAAAAGGGTTTGTATTTATGTTAATGAAAAAAGGCTTAGATTAAACTTTATTATTTTCTTTATTCTAACGTAAAAAAAATTAACATACAACGTCATCTAAGTATAATAGTTGCTCATTAAAAAAAAGTACTATTCCTCGCTTCGCGTTCCCTCATTCTCACTCTCGCGCTCCCATTTTTTCAAGTATTTGGGTCCAATTTGGGTATTTTTTATTATGATATGAAAAAGATTACTAATTATGTCTAATCTTTCTTAAAAATGTTTGTGGACAGAATCGCGGGTGTCATATGGAGCTGCAGTCTTTTTATATATGAGAGGTCTTGGATCATTCGGATACATAGGTTCACAATATTATTTTTGTTTTGAGGCGCAATATACTATGTTTTTCTAAACCACGTCAATACGTCCGTGTTATAAATTTTGCCGAATAATATATTTATTATTATTCGGTAATTAACAAAAAGATTAATTTCGGTTGTTCTTCACAAGTAAAGTCTGGAGATATAGATTAAGTCTTGGGTTTTTAATTATTTTATAACTGGTTTTTGAGATCTTGGAGACGATCTTATCTCACATCCCTCATACCAACATATATAAAATAGAGATTCTCATATAAAGGGCCGTACAATACGCATGTATAACATATTGTGGTGTCAAAATGCCTCTAAAACAATTCGCTTACGCCTTACACAACAATGCGATTAAACCGGATTCCATCTACATATCTTAGAGAAATTTGTTCTTCCGAAAGTTTTTTCCCTTCAAAATGGCCAATTTAAAAGAATCGCCGAGCTGGTCAAGTGAGGCAAAGTTGTTAGCGCCATCTTGTTTGGAATTCCTACATTTTACCTCCGCATCATGACAGACTCATATACGGGTAGTCCAATGTGCAAAAAAGATATAACCAAAAAAGGTTATCGTTTATGTTTTCTTCCATTAGTTCTTATATGGCAATTCAGACCACAACATAAATCAGAGTTTTGCTTGACGCACCTTCGTAATAATAATACAAAATACTCAGATTAAAGTCGAAAATAATATCTCGCAGCACATGTTCTTTCTTCGACGACGTTAAAAAACAACATACGTTTGCAGTCCAAAAATTACTGCAAGGGATATACTTTTTGGATAAAAATAAAACGTGTATAAGGGGAAAACTTTCTTATCATGGTGCATATAATTTTCGAGGGTTCCTAGGTCCAGAATAGACCCGTACTAAACAACCACAATACGCCAACTACTCCTCAACCAAAATATCACGGTATTAGGCCATAGTTTTTCGCGCACATCTTGCCATTTTGGGAGCAACGTTTCCTCTGACAGCAGGTAACGGGTTACCGTGTTCTTGGATTTTGCTTCTCTCAATTTCTCCAAGACCAATTGCAGGGCCCACAAATGGCTCCAACATGATTCTATTGTTTTTACCCGTGTATGAAAGCCATTTAACCGCAGTAGATAATGAAGCCATATCAAGGTACAGTTCACATTCAGCTGGAAAATTGAAATCAAAATAAATCTGTTACTCTGCATGACAGTTCCCGACTGATAAAAAATGCTGGGTTTATACGGTCTGAGCGCACAACTCATATTTGTAGTGCGGATTAAAGTGAGTGCCATTTGCTAATGCTCAGTCCTATATTTATCGTAGAAGAAGATATCGCGAGGCACGTCTGTGTGGCATGCGGCCTGTTTATTTACAGTAGAAATGTCATTTCATGATTTGAAAATTGTCAAAAAAGAGTTGTACAGAAGTTAACTTTAGACGACATCGTTTGTTGCATTTCTAGATTTTGGACCAATTTAGCCTTTTGGTCTTTGGAACGTTCATGAGTAATAAATATATATACGCCGTAGACTGTTGGTCTATATGATGCCATTGATAACACCCCTTTTATTTTTATTTAATAGCAAATCAGACAATGAATAAGGTTAAATACTTCTTGCTTAATAACACTCCCAATCAAAAATGCGAGTTCTTTTTCATAATATGCACATATTAACCGTTTATTTGAAATAGTCTCGGCCAACATTTATATCTCTTGACATATGTTTATCTGTACTTGATATGAACTTCCAAAGCTATATTCGAAGTTTCCGCATAATCTTAAATGGTAGTTGACACGACGCTTACTAGTCCTTCCGTAGAGTGAGTCCAATCTCTTTAGATACCAGATTCCCCATTTGAATTTATGAGATTTTGTGCGGATCGCATATGTTCGTCTACGGAAAAAATCATGCGATTTGTAGAATTCGTGTGTCTTGGATATCCCCCGAAGGGGACATTGTGTGCGCATCTCGTCTCTCTACAAAGCCTTGGGATATTTTTGTGGAAATTGTTAGGTGAGAGTTTTCGAATATACTTTTTCTGGTGTTTTAGAACTTACGATGAATCGGTCCCACCTCAAGCACCAAAAATAAATGTGATAGATAAAAGGCAGGTCATCACTTGTCTACCATCATCTAGGCAGCAAAATTGGTCGTGGGACAATGTTTTTTGGAAGGGGCTACCGAAGACCTGTTGGTCCAGGCCGTTTTATCCCTTTTGGATTTTACCTTCAAATGATATATCCGAACAGGGTGTGATTTCCTTTACAGACTCAGCGAAATACCGCCATACAAGCGATATATCGCGAGCGTGTTTGTTCGGTATGCTGACTGTTTCTGTCTCGCAAAAATGCTCTATGTCAACCAAGTATACGCGCCAATGTTTCAATATGGAATTTGACTCTGGTTCTAGGCAACAAAAATTAGTAACATTTGTTATAAGCAATCGAAAGGCGCAGATAAGCGATATCTCTTCGAATTTCTCTTCACTTTCTCTTTTCCTCCTTCCTTATCCGATCGTTGTGGTCTGATTTTATATACAGTGAGTAAAAGAGCGTTTGAATCAAAAAAAATTTCCACCTTAGGAAATGTTTCAATTTGGAGAGTGTCTACATCTCTAGTGTTGGCTCTTCTTTAAGAAACTCTCTTGGCCAACACAAAAATGGGGTCAATATTTTCGCGGTTACAAACAAAACGGGCTGTGGCTGTTTTCGCGAAAGCGCTATCCGAGATATTGGTCAGTGTCATATGAAAAAAGAAGGGTACGGGGCCACCAATAATGTGTTCCGTGGCCCTTCCCGAATATCACTGACAATTCTTTCTTAGATCGCACAGGAAATGTTTGGCATACTCTCTCTTAGCTACAATATCTCGTATGATGTGGACTTTATTACCCCAACTTGAGGACTGAGTACCAAACTTCGTCTGCGAAAAAAAAAAAAACGTATTTTAATTGAAATATAGCTCTAGATACAATTTTATATTGTTCCGCAATTTATACGTGACGGCGTAGGTTTGCCATATACGAAGAGCCACCGGGGGGGCTCTCCTGAAGGGAAAATTCGAACTTTGAGAGCATCAAAGGATATTGACACAAGTAATTTAGTCCTAATCTACCTGTAGATTTGCCTTCTCGAAAATTTTGGCAATGAACCATAAAAAACTAGTAGGGTTCCGGAGTGTTCTCTTATTATTTCTGAACAAAGAGATCATAGAACTTGGATCACACTTCGGAAAATTAAAAGCTTGAAAGAAAGTTTTTTTAAACTGTGTTAAATCTAGATTCGAATGTTTGGCAATTTTTGAAAATAAACAATAAATAGGGTGAAGGAATTTCTTGCTCTTTGAGGGTTTTAAGCGCCTATATTCCATAATATGGGCCATTTAGTTATTTTTTTGACAAGATTAATTTTTCACACGTATAGGGGAACTTGTTTTTCGAGAGAAAACACTATTTGAGGTTGCTTTTCTACAGAGAGTACAGAAAAGGTCCAGGATTGTATGCAAAGTTTATTTCTTGCTATAATTGACACCCATCTTTCTTGGATTGCCAAATTCTTTACGAACCATTTTTTGGAGATAACTTGAGGCCAATACACAAGTGTAGAATCATGTGCAAATCGTTAAACTGTCAACTTCCGTTTAGCAGCCGTTGGAAAAGTAGCGGCGCTCCTACAAGACTTAAACATGTTGGTGGACAATGAATAGAAGTATATAAAATATTTCCGTCTTTTGTCGATATTTATATTAGTCGGGACAAGGTACATTTTGTCTTGATTATCGATAAGGCTCGACTATTTCGCAGGCGTTGCCACATTTTTCTTGCCTTATGTGTTTGATATAGTTTTGGCTACCGTTAAAATTTTAACGGCACGAGAAAACTGATGGCCAAATAATTCTTGTCTGCTCATTTTTGTGGCCGCTGGACAGAAAGCAAGCGAAGCCCAAACTAAGCGTCAAGGCGCAGATTTCAAACAGCAAAAGGACGTTGTTGATAAGACTTTCTGTGGCGCTCTTGGACTGAGAACATCACCTGCTCCGTAAAAAAAGGTCGCAATATGTTTGCTTTAGTGTATAAGGGCTATTTTATATAAGGGAACGCTTTTTTGGGTCTGGCATACATCTATTCTCTCTCCTTCCTTTGGGGATCCGTTATTTTTTTTCGCTATAGGATGTTTTGCTTGTTTTGTAGTGTGCGAAGAAAATAACAAATATCCCGTCCTTTATAACGGTGTGAAAGATTGTGCGAACGCTATCTCCTCGTTTTTTCGTCGATGCTATTATCAAAGAAACCTCTATTTGTTTGCTGCAAAAAACAGTTGCGTAACAGGAAACACACTTGAAACTTGGTTTTTGGGAACATTTTCTCGTGTCTTGTGCTTTGTGTTGGTTTTCAATCAAGCAAACCGCTATCGCTTGTTGTCGGGAAAAAAAGGGATTGGCGGCGTACGTTTCACATATGCACCGTATCAAACGCGCGTCGCGCGCACTCTAAATGGAGCCAATTTATTTAGAGTGACAGGGGAAAATGATAGAAAACTTCGTGGAACCAAATAAACTTCAATTCTCAGATGAGAAGAAAATATATTGGACTGGTGTCTAAAGATGGTAGGAGAGCTTCTCTGAACCCAAAAAAGTGATTATTTGGCGATTTTATCGAATACGTCCTTTCTTTAGACTCAACTTTATGTTTGTGATATGGCGTGCTGTTGCGCGATCAACAAGGCTCTTCAGAGGAGAATAAGTCAACGTTAACAGGAAATTTTAACAGCACGAAGCCATTTTACAACTTACACTGATTCCATGGGTGTCGAGAAAAGACTTGGAAATGATAAGACAAACAGTGGGTGTGCTGTTACGAAATATATATTTCTGTTGAGCATTCTTTGAGTACACGGGGTGGCCGAAATAGACATAAAAGAAGAATGTACTCATATGCTACGAGAGAGAATGTTAGTTTGTGTGACTTCACCAAAAATAATATAGGGGTAGATTCTTCTTTCCTGTAGAGGTTAGAGTAGTGGTTACCCACCTTATTGTCAAATATGAGATAAACCGGGCAAAGCGCGGTTCAAAACATCTTAAAATGATTTATGACACTATGATCAGCGGGGATTTATCTCCTATCAAAAAAGTGGATAGATCAAAGGTAGTAATATATGCGATGGGACAAACAAGACTCAGGTAATGACATACGGTTTCGAAATATATAAAAAAGAACAGTAATGGATGATTTGTCGCAATAAAAGGAAATTTTTTTAATGGGTTTTATTATAGAGAAACAAAAACAAAAAACGTTGATCAAGTCGATTTATAATTTACAACCAAATCAACCCTTGTGAATGGGCCCTAGGTATATTTGATTTTCAGAGACGAGACACAAAGTTCCGCCACTCTCTCACTGCACAACTTATAAATAATCTTTTTGATACAGACCTGCTTTATGTGTGTGTCCTTTTATAGGTCGGAATATGAAAAAACAGAGCCCCGGATTCGCATACTTGCCGCAAAATAAAAATCTCAATCAATAAAAGCAAAACGAATTTAAAGTGTCCTCTGGGACCGCCATTGGAGGTGAAGAGCAACCCTGGAGCAGCCGTTCAGAATGACTGCCCAATTATCATTACCGAAAAATCACTTTGTATTAGTATTGGGGTTTGCCTTTTGGCCGAAACCACAGCGGGGGGAAAAAAACTTGCGATAAAGCGCTAAAGAGTTAAGTTATGAGTCACAAAGAGTGGCTTAGGAAAAAAACGATGCGCACATCATTGACTTCATCAATTTTACTACAGAATGGTGAATATAAGGACGCCATAACAGTAAAATATCTCGCTTGGTTGAAGTGATGGTTCTCTGATCGGGTCATATCCGCCTGTAGAAAGCCTGTCTATACATCTCTATATTTAGCGTTTTTGATATATGGTTAGCAAACATAGATTCAATGGTGAATGGGCAAAACTTATGTCAGCATATAGGGAAGAAATTGTCGAGATAGGGACATGTTGTGTTAATATCGAACACCAAGCAACAAAATTTAGGGCCCTATGAAGAAGACACGCTGTTTTTGATAAAACAAATAGACACAGCACGTCGCGATTCTTACATGGGACATTATGTGTTGGTGTCATTTCATTACAGAGGAAGAACGGATTTCATTCAAAGAATATCAACTCTGGCATTGAACTCATGCTTGAATTTGATATGACAACCGGGTCGCTTTGAGTTGGTTCAATTTGTCGAGAGTGTTGCGAATTTCGAACATATATAAGACTATATATATCTTTGTAATGACTTTGTTCTCGTACCGACATGAAGTCTTAAATGTTAAGTTTTTAAGCTGAGTAACATGAATGCGGAAGGAAAAATAATATAGGCATATTCGAGATTTAAAGAGACAGCTTTTCATCTTCGTGTGCGTGAGTTTATGCAGATTATTTGGTTGCGTAAAGAGCGTAAGCGTACTATCCGATTCGTAAGTTTGAAGAGGTCGCATCAAATGAAGACTATGAGTTTAGGTGTGCTTGCCGCGAGATTAAGTTTGGAGATTAAGCGAAGAAATTGTGGTACGTGAGAGGCTGTTGACCAGAGTTGTCGCAGATAAACAACGAGGATGTTAATAATTAAGAAAAAAAAATAATAAATCATCTCTAAAAGAAGTTAAAATTTCAAATTGGAAGCCGATTAAATTGTCTTAATATAAAAAAATCGGTTAATCTAATTATTTAAGAAAAGAGTTCAGAAGTAAAGAGAATATTGAGAATAGTTGCAAGTTTTTGCTTACAAAAATTCTTATATGCAGTGTTTTAAAAAAGTATAAAAAAAAAAAAAAGATAAATACGAAAAGATATGTTTGATAATATACAACAAATAGAATCTATGCTCATTCGCATGCTTAAAGTTAATAGCTATATACTTCAGAGTTAAAGAGCAAGCTCCCACTTATAAAACATAGTGTGAACAGTCTCTTTGCCTTAAATTTATGGGATAAAACTCAGAATATAGGGGGGTCCAGTGAACATTTGGCGCCGAATGGATACTTCTTTTTTTAAAGGATTCATCACAAAACAACAGATCATGATAAAACGTTTAGAATTGATAGGTTATCAAATTTTTCTTAGCTATGGGAACTTTTAAATAACAGATATTCACCTAATAAATGAATGAAGTGATAAAAAAAACTAAGGCCTTAGGAGAACACTTGAACCAAGCAAAAGGGAATAGTCGGCAATGATCTTGCGATTAAAGAAAAGTTTAGTTTAATTGGGGTTAGCCAAGGCTAGGAAACACCTTCTTACATATTTCGCGCAGGGTGTTCAGAGAGCTTTAGGGATCTTTGGGTATATGCTGGTAAGGCTGTTCCTGTGGGGCTGTTCTCTACCTACGCTAAGCTTTTATATAACTAGCAGATAGAAGGAAGGCAATTTGGCACCACAGTTTAATAAGATGTGGAAACGTGTTCGAGAGGCTTATTCTCAGAGATTTTCAAGTTTGCCCAAAAATGAGTAAGGTTCAATGTAACGAACAACATATGCTAAGACTTGTGGTTTCTCTCCTTCGCTTGAAACCTCCAAAAATAATAACGGGGCTTCCGTGAATTATCGCGAATTTTCCTTTTGGCAACCAAGAATAACAAAATTGTTTTATTTGTCTGGATGTGTACAAGGTGAGCGTCTCACGGGAATTTCTCGGTCTTTGAAGGCCTCGAAGGCCCAACGAGAAAAAAAATATCGCTTCTCATGATCCCGTGTTAAATTGATTATGTTATTGGTGGGCAGTTGGTGGGCGTTTTTAATTTGGAAAAAAGCATCTGTTTTGGTTTTTTCAATTTGATCCGCATAGGAGCCCTGGTGTAAGACAAAAGGCATATACAAGAAACAACTATATTTTTTGGGATTAATCTCGTGTGAGTAAAAAAAATGCGCACAGTGGATACTACTGGATATACTAGATTTTGCCCGAAGTGGACCCAATAGCATAGGACCAAAAAAATGCGCGAGAAATTAAAAGATAAAGGTAATTTAATTTATAAAGAGACACCATCATATAGTGGGCTTTTGCGGGGTTCGGTTGTTTGCGGGCCTCAAAAAATGCAAAGGCGTTAAATCGCAGTTAAGGAAACACTTATTGGTGTTAGCAGGCAAAAGTAGCTTATAGGATCGGATGCGCCTTGGCAGTGTAATATAGGGCTGTATTATAAAAGGTTGATAAGACTATTAGCAAGATGATGTGTTCAATCGCTTCAAGGAAAAACGAAGAATAATGTGAAACCTTTATCCGGCTTTTGCAAGAGTGACCTTTGTAGTTAAAATTGGTGAAACAATGTTATTTTAAGGAGAGGGGCATTAAAAACCTTACTATTGTGTAAAAAATGCAAAAAAAATTCTATTCGCAAATTTGGAGTGGGGGGGGCGTGGAGGCAGGGCGGAGAAGCGCGGTGAAGTGTAGAAAAGAACGAGAAGGGAGAGGAGAGGGGAGGTTAGGGAGTGGGGGGGGGGGGTGGGAGCGGTAGGGTGTGCGGTGTGGCTGGGTGAGGTGGAGGGTGTGGAGGTGGTGGGTTGTGAGAGAGGAAGTGGGTACGAGTGGGAGGGGTGACGATGGGAGGAGGAGATGGGTGAGAGTGGAGGGAGGAAAGGGGTGGGGGGGGGGGGGGGGGTGAGGGAGGAGCGGAGGGGGGGGGGGGTGGGGGGGGTGTGGGTGTGGTGTGTGAAATGAGGTGAAAGGAGAAAGATAGAAGGGGCGTGAGGGGGGGGGGGTGTGAGGGTGTGGTGAGTGGTGGTGTGTTTGGGGGTGGTAGAGAAAAGAGAGGAGTGAAATGGGGGTGGGGGGAAGGTGGAGGTGAGAGAAGAGAGTCGAGGAGAAGAAGGAGAGGGGGTGAGTGGCGGTGGTAGGTGTGAGGTGTGGGAGGGTGTGGTGGGGCGGGGGGAGAGGGTGGGGGTGTGTAGTGGTTGGGGGTGGGAAGGGTGGTGAGCGTGAGGCTGAGGCTGGGGGGGGGGTGGTGGTAGATGAGGAGAGAGCGAAGAGGGGTGGGGGTTGTGGTTTCACAATATTCTGAATATAAAAGAACTAAATAGCGTCATTACTTTTTTCGTCCGCATTTCAGGCAGAGCGTCAAGTCAATGGAAATCTTGTCCTCCCCTTCTTTGGAGCGTCTGACCTGCATTATATACCACGTATTCGAAAAATAAGGCTTAAATGAACGAATTGTGGTGCGAAAACAAATGTCGGGAGAATGGTGTTGTAGGAGCATACGGCGGCTTTCCGCGTATAGGCGGTCTCGTGATTTTTAGCTCCAAAGGGGGGCCTAATTTGGAGTGCGTCGGCCAAATATACCTTGTTACTTTGGCCTTGCAGTTGTAGGACTGAAGACTTTTTTTTAATAGACATCTATGTCTGTTTTGTTTTTTCGGAAAGGCGAAACTTTGGCTTTGCTTTCGTTTCACTAGAATTGACCCCGAACCTGGGGAATATAGATTCTTGTAATTCGTAAAGACCGTGGTGGAAAAGAGTAGAGATTAGTTCTGAAGAAACTTGAGAGAGATACACTGGCCTGAGAATCATTTACATTCCACAGACCTGTAAATCCTCTAGTCGTCTATTCCTTTCATATAACAACACAGAGTTAAAATTACTAGAGGACTCGCAGCTTCGGTATTTCTTCGCGTCGTTTTTTCTTGACGTCGGACCTCAAGACACCAAACGCTATCAAATCGACTGTGTTTTTACAACTGGAAGTAACGTGGTCTTGTCGGCCGGTCTCTTGGTAATCGTTTCGCTTTGACGCCAATGAGTTGTCAAACGACTTTTTAACCTAGGGGAATAGCTACGCTGAGTTTGGGTTTTTGTAAAGAGCTATATGTTGAGATGTTATGAGAGAAAATCCTGGCATAGCATTTTGGGTTGGATTGAACTTGGCATATCACTCTTCTTGAATTAATATGGGTTTTCCGGAGTATTTTATGTATGAGATTTGTGAGAAAGAAATTCCCCATCTCGTCTGATTTATGTGATGAAGTTCTTCGGTTATATCGGACAAATTTCTTGACTATATAGGTACCTGTCGCGTCTTGTCACGCTGTGAAGAGGTGAGAATATATTGTGTTCATCTTGAAAAAAGATCGCGGGTGAACACAGAAATACTGTTATGATCGTGAGTTGGTGTTCTTCAATTATCCAAAGTTATCGTCCTTATTGTAAGATTTGCGATATGCTATTGAATTATGCAAAAAATGATAGGTATTTCGATTTCTCTTTTTGTTTTTGTGAGGTTTTTCGTATAGTAAGATAAATTTTTGCTTTACTTTTTCTCTTATTGATTTGTGATGTATTTTAAAATATTCAGGTAGAAACAAGAGATTTATCTTTATTGGATATGTATTTGCGATTCTCTTGCGAAAATATAGAGAACAAGAAAAACAAAACAAAATCCAAAAACCTTCATCACTTACGTTTTACCTATACATTTTGCTACTCCAAAACAATTTCATGCAGGAGGACCGTGAAAAAAACTTGTATAGGATCCGTTTGTGCATATTACCATTATTAATTTTGAAACACAGTAAATTATATAACAACTTGTACTGTTTTTTTGTTTGGGCCGGTATAATCTTTATCTTTGCGCATGAAGATTGTTTGAAGACTCAGTTCGAGCCGTGAGGGGGGTTTGGGTTACCCATGTAGCTTTTGATATTCAAGGGATTTGAATGGAAAAACATTTTGGGGGGATAAGGCGGGCTTTTCTTACGCCTTTGTCAAAAAAAGGCTGTTGCTGTTTATTGTGAGTTATGAATTATAGGCAAAAAAAGTTACCGGCTCAGTCGGTTGTGAAAACTAGAGGGATTTCTGCGGGCCTGGACCCAAAACTTGGGAATAAAGGTATTCGGAAACCAGGAGGACTGGAAAATCTTATTTTTGATATATTATATGGAGTGGGACCAAATATGTCGTTTAACGGTGGAGGGTACCACCAATAGAGATAGCTCCTTTTCGACCACTTTTGTTGGGAAGGTGTGACCGTGATTTTCAATATTCTGGCTTGTCTCTCGGACTGTGTTAGTGTGTAATAGTTAGGTTATTTTTCCTATATATAATAATTGGGTCAGAACAGATGGCCTAAATTGTGTTGGCGTCTTTAGAATAAAAAGGGGTGTGTAGTAATTATAGCAATTTCTTACAGATTTGAATAAAAAGTGATATATTGTTTTGTGTTTGATAGAAGTTTTTCGTAAACAAATTATACAATATAATTACTAATATATCTACATAAACATTTTGTCCATACTACACAAGTGATGTATGTGTGTAAGTATTGTGTATGCAGATCTTTTTTCTAGCAAACGAAATATAATTTATCGGGTATCAATCACAAAATCAAAAAAAATTATCTATGCTTAGTAATCGAGTTCAGGTAAACTGACCGGAAAAGGAAAATTAAAATTTTGCTCTCAGGAATAAGAAAAATGGCAAAAGAGAAAAAAGCATTTTCCACACGAGATTACAGAAAGTAAGTTTAAACCTTTGCCGATACTATAATTGAGATAACATCTGTGCCCGATGTATATGAAGGCTTAGCAATTTGAGGATATATATCATGACTAAGACTAGAAGACTTGAATTTCGAACCGGAATGATAGAAAGGCTTATTAAGGAGAAAAAAGCACTACCTTTTGTTCAAACACGACTCTTTTTGGCCATATATTAGGTATTATAATTTGGCTTAACCCTATTCGGTGTTGTATTTTTAAGGGTTCCATGTTGGCCGGGATCCGAACTGGGAAACAGAAGACACTGGAATTAGCACACTATAAATTAAGGGAGGAGTGCAGTTTTAAAGTGTAGAATACAGCAGATTATCCAATTTATGGGTTTGAATTCTAAGAAAGGGCATTCGAAATTGGTGGATATAAGTCGAAGGATTTCTATTTATGGCTGAAATGCAAATTATTCCTTCATCCGCTCGCCAGGATGTGTGATATCAGTGAGACTCATGTATCATCATGTTAATGGAGTGAACTGATACTGTTATTTGGCGGGAATATCACGTAGAAGGATTGAACCAAAGCACACAATAATGAGAAATTGAACATTTATACTAATTCAAACACTCTCACCAACTCGAGAGAAGAAAGAAAGGTGTTGAAGCAATCTCAAATTCATATAATTTCTCGGTGCGATTCTATTTCTTAAATAGGTGCAGAAAAAAAAACCCAAAAAAAATAAATCAATATTTACGTTTTTTACCTGTTTTACAGGTGACATCACAAAAGTTATATTTAACATAATATAGCCAAAGTTTGTATGAAGGGCGATAAAAGAGAAAAAACTGTGTGCAAGTAGGACAAGCGGGAGAGAGGAAAAATAACGAACAAGAGAAGTATAAAGGATTGACATCGGGCACTTCATTCAAAAAAAAACTTATTCAAAATTGACAAATTAATATGGATTACAACATTATAGAATTTCCCGAAAATTTGCACAGAAAAAATCTTAGATATTTAAGGGTTTTTTAGAGATAAAACGGCTAAAGAAAACCAGTAGAACATTATATGGCCTTTTTATTATCTATGTGCTTTTTGTCCATTTTTATTAACATACAGTGGAATTATATAAAAAAAGTAGGGAACAATAAAAAGCTTCTACACTCAGATTGTGGTGCAAAAGCAGATTGTTAGAAAAGCTTCTAAATTTAGGAAGTTCGCTGTAGAGAAAATAAAATCTCCGAAAATAGGATTCTGAAATAAATTCCGGCCAATAAAAAGATGAAGGCTCATGTATAAAGAGATGACGACTTGTTGTTTCTCTTACGGGATTTTGGGGAAAAAAGTATATTCTGAACAAAACAATTGTTTTTTGAACTTAATATGTGAGGTTGAACGGTCCGGGTATACATACTCAACAAGAACCATTAAAAAAGAAGATATTTAAAAAAAACATGTGTGGGTGATCAGGTAACAAAAAATCAATGACATTTTATTTATCCCCACAAATAGTTTTCACAACGATTAACACTATCAGACAATTGTTATTTTATCAAAATGCACAGTTCTGAAGAATGTAGAAGCAAAAACATCCGTCGGTAATTTTTTAAATTTGCAAAAAAAAATTACACATCGCAAAAGGTATGTAGACCAAGAGCAATGTCAAATGGATTCACCAACCGAAATAATCAACAGATATATTTTGTATGAGTATGTGGATATCTCCCTGTATACCTATGGAAATTTTCGCAAGTAAAAAATTTATTTTATAGGCACCGGTTGTATGTGTGTATTATCTATATATCTTAGATAGGATATTTTTGCATATAGTAGTTTTATTTAGTTACAATTTACCAAAAATAAAAATATATATATAAATAAGAAAGGTTTTAATATATTCCTATCATGATTTGTGGGGGTAATGTGTGTGGTTTGTTGAGAGTGGAATTAATATTTCAGTTGGGAGTGGTCACAGTTATATAATATAAATTTGTCGATATTTTATATATACGAATATTAGGATAATAAGTAAAGATAAGATTAGTCCTGATTTGAAATAGAACATTAAAATCAGTTTTACTACTGGGATTGTTAAATACGTCGGTCCTATCAGAAATTATTTAATTAAATATTTTATTTTTTGGGTATTGGGGGATTTATATTTCGCCTAATTGTGTGTGGAATATTATAACCAAAATTTTTTTTCAAGGCTTGGGAGAATATTTTTAGACGGCGAGTGTATTAATATTCTTGTGAAAATGATATATAAAAAGTGATAACAAATTTTTGCGGGTAATTTTAATTGCAAAGATACACATCGGAGTGTATAAACCAAAACCCTCAGTTGTGTACCACCTGGACAGATTGTTGACTTTTTCTTGTCAGATACTTTTAATCTTCTATCTCTTGATATTTCCCTCGTTCCATCCGTTTATAGTATTGGTGTTTATAGAGGATTTATATTAGATAGGTGATTTATGACTAGATATTTACCACACAGGTTATAACAAAGATTGAAATTGTTCTTTTTTAAATGATTTATATCCCCTCAAAAACATAACAAAATCTCCACCAAATTTTGCGATAAAATGATATTTGGTTTTTTCTCCTATGGGCGATTTTGCGAAGTTGAATACACCCAATAAGATGATACAAGTTTGTGAGATTATTATATTATTTAAGAATTAATACTAATGATTATAATTTATTTAGAGATATTGATAGTAGCATTACGGAAACTATATTCAATTCTATTAAAAAAGAAATGTGGGAAAAAAAAATAATAATCCCAACACTGAAATTATTTTTATTCCCAATTCATTAGTCAAGATTAATAATCTCTATAATTGAGAAGAAGAATAATATTTCTAGATGGGTAAGAAATTATTATAATTCATGGTTGGATGTGGACTTTTTTTGGGGACTATTATTAATATAGGAAAACATTTTTAAAAGTGGTATAAAGAGATAAAAAACTCGCCAAAGAAAAGAACCTTTTTTGTTTTGTACTATTTCTCTCTCTAATTTTTTTCAGCGCTACAATAGGGTCTGTTTGCATTATTACAGAGAAAGTCGATTGTTACGAGGGTATGAGGGTCTGACACGTGTTGATGTTTTTGGTTTATACCTCGATGTGTTTACTTTATTTAGAATTGTTTAAATAATAATCCCCATTAACCGGAAAAGGTTTTTTTTTTTTTTCAGAATATATTTACAGTTGTTTTATTTTTGAAAAACATTTGAAAAAAATTTAAGGTTATTCCATTTTAAATTTTCTGATTGATCGACCGTTACACAAAAAAATTTTTGTTCGATTCAATCAGGACATTCTTTCTTCTTTATTGCATATTCGATATTCGAATTTTAGCGACCATATTACATTTCATGTAGAGTTTCCTTTTTTATTATTTATGACAAAACAAGAAAAATAATTCTCTGTTTCTAGCTACACTTATTAAATTTTCTGCATTTCGGAATTCTATCCATTGTTGAATATTTTGAATCCATGTCATCTCTTGTCTTCCTCTGCTACGTTTTGCTTCTACACTGGCTTGTAAAATTGTCTGAAGGGTACGGTATTTTGGGTTTCGCATTATATGACCGAGATATGAAGTTTTTCTTCTTTTTATGTGAGTGAATAGTTCTCTAGTTCTGTTCAATCTCCGTAGAACGTCGTCATTTGATACATGAGCTATCCATGGGATTTTAAGAATCCTTCGATATATCCACATTTCGAATGCTTCTAATCGCTTGACATCTACTGCTTTTAGTGTCCATACTTCCACTGAGTATAGCAATATTGGCCATATGTAGGCTTTTATGAACCTTGTCTTTGTTGTAATATTAATATCATGGCAGGTTAATACTTTCTTGTATTTGTGGAATGCTTCTCTTGCCATTTCTATCCGGCATTTAATTTCTTTGGAGTTATCCCATTGATAATTTATTGAGAACCCGAGATATTTGAAGCTCAACACTCTCTCGTGTGGAGTGTTGTGAATTGTTAAATTCAAATTTTCATTGATGTTCCTTCTGTGATTGCCATCTAACCCATATGAATTCACTACACACCCAGAAGGAATATGATCACCTCAAACATCAAGGATCTCTGTGTCTCTAACGAATTCCCTAATTAGTTCTCCAGGATGGTGGTGGGTACATGGGTTTTGACAGGGCCACTTGATAAATACATCAGCTTGATTGAATATTAGTTTATCCATGTGAATGACCCATTATTTCCCATTAGATTAAGTGACTACTAGGCCATCTGTTTCTGATCTCTAATATGATAAACAAAGTTCACTCTATGGATAATGTGATCTAAGTTGGTTGTGTAACTCTAATTCTACGAAATATCTCATGTGTTCAATTATATTCTATAATTTTTTTTATTTATTTATTTTTAATGATTCCCATATATCAATAGAAAAATCGAATATATCATTAAAGATCTCTCGTAATCAGCATCTATATACGTCGATGAAATAATGGCAAGTAGTTCGCATTTCAAATCCTCAATTTGAGCAGTTCATATCTACACGTGATATGTGTGATTTCCCAGAAAAGCAAAAAATCCCCTA